>JAAAKE020091578.1:0-20621 GCA_010014785.2 Anisolabis maritima | reverse complement strand
CCGGAAAACATCATTCCACATACAACCAACCGCGGAAACCTTCCAGAACATATATATATATATATATATATATATATTTATATAACTTATAAAAATCATAGCGCATTTCATTGAGTAAACTAATTAAAATTAGTTATTATTATTATTATTATTTGTATAAACACTTTGATAAGAAATAAGTTCTTTGAAGAGGAAATTTCTAACGAAAAAAAAATTCACATGCACAAAAATGTAATTAAATCCGCTGAAAAAAAAAGCGGATCTTTGAAGCATTTAAGACTATTTACATAAATCAGCGAAAAGATTCTAAATGGCGTTAAATGGCAGCAACATTTTCCCTTTTATAAAGAGAAGAGCAAAAATTAAGAGAGAATTTATTAAAATAATTCCTAATTAAAATATTCTGAATTAAATCAAAGCGAAGTCAAAAGGGGATAATAATGGAGAATTGTTATTAATTATTCAAGGAGGATTTTATTTCAAATTACATTAAATTTCACCATAAATAAGATTGGCCCCAAGGAAAGCTTTGTGGGGGGATCAATTATTAAAACGTTTCCGTTACTAAAGTAACGTTGAAATTTGAGCTAAAGCCGACCAAGGAGTAACGATATCGCTTCTATCTTAATTATATTTTGGTCAGGGAACTTTGCTCAATCGAGGCCATGGCCTTGTTTAGATCCTATTAAATTTAAAATATGAATCCTTTCAATTAATTATTATAATGATGTTGGGTTGATTGTTTAATTTATTGGTGATTCCCAATGGGAAGTTTATTCTATTAAACGGAAATGTAGGAAGTTCCACTCTGGACCAGGCGGGCGAGGCTGAGACGCATTTGAGCTTTAAAAAATAAGAATACATTTTTATGCCACAACACAGAGTGGTCCCGAAACAAAATAAAATTTGGTTGAGCAGTGAAAAAGTGAAATCAAAGAATATTTAAACTATGGATTTAAAATCTAAATACTTTATTATGAGAAAAATTCTCCTTAAGTTAGGAAGATCATGCAAGTTTTTAAAAAAAAATTTATATTATATCACTATTTTTTTGGCTGACAAATTTTTTTAAATCGATTCGGTTAATACTCGTAAGTCCTCTTCAGAGGTAAATTTTCTGCAAGTTATTAAATTTGCCAAGCATACTTTTATAGTACAAATGTAGTATATTAACTAAGTAGGTAATATTATTATCTAATAGTTGTTTTTATTATATATTACATCCATGAGCGTAGCAGCGGTATTTTTTTAGTTTGAAAGTATTATTAATTGTATTGAGTAGTATATTACTTGTATTTTAACTTTTTTTTAAATCTATTTTCCTTATTTTTATTTTTTACAAATAAAAGAAAGGTGCAACCAGTGTAATTTCATTTTCTTAAAAATTCTCTAGCCAACTCTAGATTGGGATTTTGTCAATAATGGTCCCATTCATTTTCAGTACCGAAACGTTAGATAGATAATTTTTTAAGAAAATGAAATTACACTGGCTGCACTTTTCTTTGATTTGTCTTTGTTCTTGAATATCTGACCAGCCAGGAGTTGCAATGTTCTTTTTTATAGAATTAATTACTAAAATAAACCACAATTAATGACAAAAAAAATGCCTTTTATTTATTTATTTATTTATAATATCAGTTAAATAATATTAATGTGATTTTTATGTTCACGATTAATATATTGTAAATTTAATGATTTGCAGGGAATTTGACTGAGAAGGTTTATTTTTTAACCAAAACGAACTTTTCCGGTTAAAAAATATAGCTTGTTAAAAAAAATTTCCAATTAAAATTCTTGGTCGATCATTAATTTAAGAACTAAGAAAAAACCGAGCTGATTATAGTAGAAATTTTTAGAATATAAAGGGTTTGCAGGCTCAGGCAATCAAATATAATTATATATTTCAAATTAAGAATATTTTATCTCATAAATAATTTAAATTTTAATATAAAATGCTTATATCTGAAAGTGACGAGCTTGAAATTTTCATATCTTTAGGTTGACACCACCATCCTCACATTTCCTTTTGTTTCAATATTTATTTATGTTTATACATATAAAACTTTTGACACCTGTCATTTTATTGGATAAATTTGTAGATAAATTAATTTAATCGTTTTTAAAGAGATCTCTATTATATTTTATTGGCATATGTTTCGGCTTATACCCAATGAATATATGTTATGGTTATATACCTTTAATAAATATAAAAGGAAATTTATTCGATGAGAATATTATATGATAAATTTCCTTATAATATAGAACCAACCTTTGGTTGAATTTAAATTAATGACATTGTGGCTTCATATTGAACCATTCTATCTCCAGCTGCTTTTCAATACAGTCAAATTGGAGAAGGGATGGGTTAGGGGGTGTGGGAGCAGAGCCGTGTCTATTTCTCTCAAAATATCTATAAAGAAGTGAAGGGATTCGGAGATTAATGGAACATTCGTGTCAAGATTGGTTATTACAAGACCAACAACATCCCTCTTTCAATTTCTGTTGTTGGTTTTAAAGCCGCTTTTTGCAAAGTGAAAGAAATTGTATTTTGTGGTTAAAGAGAGGAAGAGAGAGACCCCAAACAAGAAGGACAGATTTTTAGATTAGCCATTATTAACTATTTCAATTCAAAAATATATATAGAATTTAAATGGAATTTCTGCATATAGATATATATAATAGGAACTTTTTAAAATATTTTTAAAAAAAAAAAGATCGTTAATTTTTTTCTCTTATGACAAAAATAAACTAGGGAATTGGAAATACTTGTAGTGAAGAAACGTATGCAATGATTAAGGAGATTAGCGTTTCTCAATCTGGGGGTCGCGGGGAAGGACAAAGGGAATATGCCATAAAAAAAAACAAGGGTAATAAACATTGTAATATCTCTTTAAAGAAAGATTCTGATAAAAGATAGGTGACTGTTCTCAGATCAGAGATATGTGAAAAGGGAGTAAGTCAGCCATTAGGCTAGCCTCTATCGAAATAAAACTCGCAAAATGTTTAATTAGATTCAGCTCTAGTGACTGATGATGGCATTATCTAATTAAAGCCGAAACGTTTCACATTTTGGCAGTTTTATTTCAATTCAGGCTTCTCTCCTTTCTGGCTGACTTCCTTCCTTTTCACATATCTCGTTTCTGATTAAATACTTAGAAAAATGTAAAGTAATTATAAAATATTATTGATAGTGATCTTAATTGTCTTCTTCTTCCATCTCTGTATTTAATCCCGTATTTCGAAGTCTGCATAGCTAAAACAAATGAAACCAAGGCCGTCGCTCGGCCTGATGGTTGATTGATTGATAGAGGGGGGGGGGGGGGGGCTGGCATAAAGGGAGTAAACTGTCAACTTTGACTCGGATAATTTGTGGCCGCAATTCAAGTACTCACCGCTCACAGATGTGAGCCCCTTTAGTGATCTTAATTTACTCAATCACAAAAATGAATTGGAAAAGATAATGAGGAAGAAGCTTTCCGTTATTGCTTGCGATTTAAAAGGAAGTGAATAGGCGAGGCGCTCTCCTCCCTTCACTCATCTTGCTTTGAGACCAATGAATCTTCACAGAGTCAGTTGAAAAAGAAAAGAGGGGAAGAGTCATGCGTCTCCCATCACTTTTTTCTTTTTGCACTCGTTCACTTTGATGATCGTAGGTAACAAGAATTACTATCATTTTATTTAAAGAAGTGATTGTTGTTGTGGGCCTCTCTGCAAAATAAAGATCCAATGAAAAAATTATTTTGGAAATTTAAAAATAGTTGAATTAGCTATTTTCAGCTCGAATATTACAATAGTAGAACTCATTAATAAATTTTTTTTATTTCAAGGGGTAGAATTTCTTCTCAATTATGACAGGCATTCTCTTTAGCATAGATCAGATAG
Organism: Anisolabis maritima; assembly: GCA_010014785.2. Lineage (NCBI taxonomy): Eukaryota > Metazoa > Arthropoda > Insecta > Dermaptera > Anisolabididae > Anisolabis > Anisolabis maritima. Next base: position 16,739 of record JAAAKE020091578.1, on the reverse strand, counting down.
AAGTTGAAATAATTATATGATTATTGAATAATAGGGGTTTGGGTAGAATATTATAGAGTAGCGAGATGATGTTTACACTGGGTGCAGGGGTGCTTTGGCGTAACGGAAGCCTACTCATCCTGAAAATAGTTGGCCGGAAGGCACCAAATCAACAATAATCGAGCAAACATTTTATCTTAAGTTATAGAATAGAGATATGAAATAATGTAACTTCACTTGGGGAGGTTAATAAATAGTTTTTGCTAGAGACCGTTAGCAGTGTGTCTTTTAGTCTCAAATAAATAAACGGGGGATGGGTGAATGGATACTGAGATAAAATGAATTAACGAGATGAAAAATTCTATCATTTCCAATTACTCTTATCTTTTTTTAGATTATTTAAATTTTATTCAGAGTTGGCTATTCAATTTTTCTAAAACTATAAAAAATGGAATTTTTAAAGATAATAAAAATTATATGCAAAATATTATTTGAGATATTTTTGATCAAATATCGGTATAATTATTGATAGAGTAGAAATTGCCTAGCTTTTAACCAAAATACAGCAAATATATCAATTAATCAATCTATTTATCTAGCTCTGAAACTATCTCGGTTTGTACAGGGTAAATATATATACATGTAGAATATATTAATGCATGTATATATAGGGAATATGAATTTGAGTCAATTTAAAAGCTTTTAATTTTAGAATTAGTTAAAACTATTACTATTTTATAAATGATTTATTTATAACTAAGCAAATTGTATGTGTCTCTTTTTGTATGTATATGTTTTTTTGTATGTAAATTTTAACTTAAAAACAATTTTGGTGAAAATTAATGAATTACTATTTTATTTTAGATTGAAAATCAAATTTCATATTTTAGAAATGTATTTGATGTAAGTAACTAGTCTATATAAAACTAAAGTTCCTAAATATTTCATTCTCTTCTAAAACAAGCGAACTATGTATTAATTAATGAATTGAAAAGTTAAAAAACCCGCATTAATTGATCCAGAGGACAATGAATACTCACATGTTAATTTCTAGACACATTTAACAATTGTCTACCTGGTCCACACTAGAGGAGCTCTGGAGCAATTATTCAAAAAATCCATTAGTGAGTTGGTGGTGATTATTTAGGCTGCCTCTCTTCTAGCAAATAAAAACGAATTTCTCCAACCCATGGTATAGCAAATTAGATATAATATTGAATTTTTATTATTTTTTAAAATTCCTATTTCCCCAATTATTATATATTAAGTGTAATAAGAATCCACTTTTGAATGAATTCTTGCCAAAGCCTAAATACTATTTATATATAGGCTATAATCTTTATTTTCTAAAGTAACTTTTTCCATATTATAATATTTGTCTGTTACCTTATTCAAAGCTATTGAGAATACAAAGGTTGAATAATATATTTAATAATTTATTTTAATAATTATTTGTATATTTCACAATCTGATAATAAAAGAAACAAAAACATTTGAAATAAAACTTTATCAAAAATTCATTTTTTTTAATCTGAAAACTTTTATATATTTTATCTATCTTCTATATTATTGGAAAAAAAAAGAAAACTGGAAAAGTTTTTTAATAAAAATAGCAAAACTACTAATCAACAAATTCTACCGTATCTAATAATACAAAAGTTTTATCTTATACTGACTACCTATCAATTCACCTGCCTAGCGAAAATAGATAATATTATACATATACTCCTGTATTTTCTCTTTATGGAAAGAACTTGGAAATTTTTATTAGAGTCTTGAATATTTCTACTTATTATTCTTTTAAAAAACATTATTATGAGACAAGGATATTGGATAAGGAACATTAGTTCAATATCGGGGAACTCGAGTCCATATATATCAGCTCTATTTGCAAATTCTTTTTTTAAACATTACTATTTTATATGCTTAAATATATTATATTCATTTTTAATACATCATCCATAACCTATCCCTGAATTAAAAATAAAAAAATATAAAAAATTTTTTTTTTTTAACATTAGTATATAATTTAATTCAAATTTTTTCTCTTTTTAGATTAGGGGATAGTTTACCATTAGACTATCATTTATATATATTAAATATATCATATCGATAATCTAATTTAATATCAAGATATTTGTTACTTATAATGATAGTTGTTTATAATGATAGTTTTAAAAAGTGTAATATGAAATATTTTATATTAGAGGCAAAAAAACTTTTGGTAAATGGACTGAATCCGGATCAATGCCACTATCAATAAAAATACAGATACAGTTCATCCATTCGAAACAAAACGTCATAGCATCAACTCATGCACACTAATGCATTTCCGAACAGAAATCAATAACTCCCCAAGTACCCAGGCGGATCTTAAAAAAAATATAAATAAACAAATATCTTTAGAAAATAAATATTTGCTTTTGGATATGGATGGCAAATAAATTTGAGATTCAAAAAAAATATATAGATAAAAAAATATAATTATTTAGTTTTTCCAAACAAATTTAATTAAAATTGAGTCTTTTGAGACATCACCACATTTAGTGGTACTGCTACTGCATGTGTCTAACGCCACAAAAGGAGAATTTTTATTAAAATTTTTAATTACTATCTCGTCACATGTACCTGGATGGTGACCTAAGAGAACATTCAACTAGTGTGGGATTACAACACCCATCTGTTTATAACAATCTCAATATTAAATTAAATTATTGATACTATATTAATATGTATTAATTGATTGAAGATGGCCGTTAAAAAGTTATTAATAGGTAAGCCTTCATTAAATTTAAGTATATTTTGCGTGATACTCCGTTTAATGTAAATAATTATTTCGATATTAGTGAAATCACATCATCCTCAATAGCAGTTGTATAGTAAATCGTAAGCTATGTCCATCAACACAAATCGTATATATTAATATATGATTATAAAATTTGTATTAATGAAGTTAGCTTACCTTTTTTTGTATGGATGGAATTACTGAAGGTTTGACAAACAATCGTTATAATATTGAGGATGACATCGGAATATTTACAGTAAACGTAAAAGAAAAATGAAATTTATAAAGGAAATTGTTTTCTTTGCGTGTCAATCAATATATTCTTGAGAATACAATATTTTCAGTGGGATTATTCAAATTTAATAACCAAAGTAAAGAAAACATATGTAAACTTGTTTTAATTTCCAGTTCGATAAATAATATCCAAGGTAGATTTTTTTTTAAAGGTTTGTATCTAATGTTTATAAAGGTCAAAAGATTCCGGTGCGGTGTTATATTCACTGAGCGATGCTTTATGGGTTTGTTGATTTATAGCGATAGAGAAAATTTTTGGCTCTTATTTCTAAAGAGAGAGCGAGAGAGAAAAAGGAATGAATGAAATGCCAAACGGAAAGAAGCAGAAAAGAGGAAACGGAGATGACGAATCGGATTTCTCATCCCCATCTCTGTGGACCACAGAATCAACCATAAAACATGAACATCAACATTCCTAAAAATAAAAATCCCCATGCTTTAAATAAGTTGGAACATCATTACACAGTCAATTTGTTTTTATATTTTGCAAATTATCAAGCGAATTTTTTTCCATTTGTAAAGGGAAATCATTTTCTTCATTTAAAAAACACTTTAACTTTAATAAATAGCCAACAGGGCTGAACCATTTTCTCCATTTATCTCTTTAGTTGTATTTAGTTTTTTTTTTTTTTTTTTGAAAGTTTATAAAGCCAAATTGGTACCTCAGCATGATAAAGATTTATTTAAACCAATTAGTAAAAATAAATATGGCTGGTTAACAATATAAGGTATAAATAAATAATATATAACCACCAGTTGCTTGAAAAAATTTTCAAATAATTTTAATAATAATTATTTTAAAAATTTAATTTTTGAAAAATGTTTTTCTATTATATTTATTTATTGCATATTTTTATTAGATGTTCATTAATATAATGGACAGTTTCAGAGGCTCTGTTAATGTGATGTGAATAGCTTTATATAGGATATTTTTTAATTTTTTTATTAAAATTTGACTTTTTCTAATGAAAAATAAATTTGCTCCCTCTATGATTTCCGATTCCTGAATCATAGAAATAAATTCTTGACTAACCTACAAAATGTCATGTATTAAAAACTGTAACACTATGATTATTCCAAGGACTAACTTTTTGGGGTGAGTTCCCTTTTCCTTTCCCAGGAGGAGGCATCATAGATAGAGTGGAATAAATTTTTGTCATTTGCACATTTGAATCTGAGATCCCTTCAATTCTTGATTATTATAGAAAACTAGCTCTTTTATATTTTCATTATATACCGAATAAATTGTATAAAACAATAACAAACAATATTAAATCAGTGAACCATTGATGATTATAAATACATGAAGACACAACTGCTGGCTCCTGAATTTTTTAATGTTAAGAGTTTAGAACGATTTCTATTAGACATTAAATCAATTTCTTAAAATTTTAATTAATAGACTTCTTTTAACAATATTTTTCAACAAGTTTCGTTGCAGAACTTGTAAAAGAAGCAAAAACCTCATTGTAGATTTACATTTTTTTTTTTCTAAACTTTAATGTTTAAAAAGTTTTTAAACTACATTCAATATTTAATATCTTCTAAAAAAATTCTCTAAATTGAATTAAAAAAAGAACTCAAATTTTTTCATTAAAAAATTAAGATTTAATTTACAGGATAAAAAACGCTTATTCCAGCCCTGGGGTGTTTTGATAAGGGGATTAAAACAAGTTACTGAAAGCGGAAATTCCCTCTCTAGCTCGGGCAATTTGCACACAAATATTCTTAAAATTCTAAATATTAAAAGAACAAAAATATCAGAATTTTTAAATTTTAGGGTCCTCTCAATTTTATTAGGAGTAACGCGTGTTCTGTGGTGAGGGAGTAGTTACGTCGCTTTTGGCCTAAACCACTTTATGAATTTGTTTTTGTATTTTAAAATATTTAAAGAGTATAAATGCACTCACTATACCTGAAGAATGGTTAATGACATTAAGAATTTTATAATATTGTACATATTATTTGTGTTGCATGATTATGAACTTTATCGTTTGGTCAAATAAATAGGATTATTTAGGATCAAAAATTAAAAAAATTTAAAAATCTCCTTTCTTCTAAAATAGATTTATATAAAACAACTAATAAAATAAAATTAGGATAAAAGAAATAATTATTTGAAAATAAATATAATTATTATACACTTAAAGTCAACAATTTATTTTTAATTTCGGACCAAATAAAGTTTTTATTTCAAAATGAAGGTTATAAGCCAACTTGTTCATAAACTCGGAATTAGTTTGTTTATTTGTCGACTGTTGTCTGTCCCTTCACTTCTGACAAACACACACGCATATTTATGTGACGCATATACTGCAATGACAAAACAAATTTCACATTTTATGAAAAGAACTTTCTGTTACTATTCGAATCAAACCGACCGTATTTCAAGAGAAAAAAAGGAAATATAGGAGGTTCAAAGTGAACCCTCTTCAAGATCCGCCTCATTATATTCAGAATAAGAAAAAATATAAATGATATATTGTTATTTTCTTTTTAAGGAAAGAGAAAGTAAAAAAGTTTAAGTTTGTATTTTTAATAGGATTCAACATATTCCCTTAATAAAAATTTATTAAAAAGAGACTAAGAAATAAGCAATTTCTCGATTTTAATTTTACCTTAAACTCGTAAATTGAAAAAATGGGCACTCGCGGGAGAGTCAGGAAGGGAAGCAAAGGTTTAGAGGGTGAGAATTTAACCAAATTTCATCTCTGCTCATCGTCTATATGTCAACGAAAAATCTTAGACTCGTAAGAGGGGTTGCTTTGTTTAGTTTAGGTTAAAAGGGCAATGAGCATAAACCACGGAAGAACGTCGGTTCGATTCCATTTTTTCAATTTATGACTTTGAGGTATATATCCTAAGATCGCGAAATTAATATTTTCTAAATTTCAGGGAAAATTAATCACATAACATAAAAATGATTAATTTAAAGCAACTAGAATATTAAAGAGTTTGAAGTAAAAATTCTATAAACTATTAATTATTTGGTTGATAATTTTAATTGAATACCCAAGTGGCGGATTACCTTCTCGGAGCTGCTGGGCGGTAAAATTTGAAAGAGTATTTATTTTGTTATATTAATTTAATTTGATAAACTTCTTGATTTTCATGATTTAAGGATTAATTTATTAGTTACTTATTAAATGAAAAAAAGATAATGTCAATAATGATTTAATTTAGCTTTTTATTATGGTTTATGGAAATAAGAATCTTGTGGGTCCTTGGGCCCTGGGCTGCAGTCCAGTTCGCCTATCGTTTAATCCACCTCTGATTATTACTTAATAAGTAAAAACCAAATATTGATGATTGGTTAAGGCGTAGATTAGGACAAATATATCTTTTACAAAAATATAAATGATATATTGTTATGATTTTATTTCCTAAGGGTTTAGCAAACTCAATTGCAGAGGTTTCGATGCCGCTTATCTTCCTCAGTGCATGTATTTGGCTTGATCCCTTTCTGAGATAATAAACAATTTTGAATTCCCGGGATTAACCACCACACAAAATGTCTTCATTCATAATTTATCTTTGTGTATGAACCCGCCAAAAAGGGATTAAGCCAAAAAAAAATGCGCCTTCTCTCCCCGTGGACGAAGATACGAGATACCGAAAAAGACTTAAAAAACGATCATTAAGCTTTCCTTTCTAATGATATCAATAAATGATATTGGAAATACAATAATTATATTACTATTGTAGGTAAAAAAAAATTTTAAATTAAAACAAGAAAATAAACTGCTAAAATCTCATGCAAGGAATTATTTTGAATGAATATGCATGAAGATTATGAAGATTAGTTCATGCGTAATGAAACAATATTAATATTAATAATCCTTTTATATGAATAAATTTTGATTAAGATATTAAGAGGTACTTCTACAATAAAAAGAAGGTGACCTCCTTAAAATCAATAAAATTCAAATTTTAAATATGGAGCAATAGGAAAAATTATTAACCTTAAATTTTTCTATAAATTAATTAATAAAAAAGGCAAATTCGAATATATGCATTTCATTTGAATATTTATAAATCAATTTGTATTTATTCTGAAGAAATAAAAATGCTCCCAGGAGCCCTTTTCTAGAACACCCGATTTTGATAAATATTCTAACAAGAAACCAGAAAAAATTCACTTTTACACCCTCTGCTTCTTATTGTTTTATTAAGTATCTTTTTGCTGCCAAAGGAATATAGAATGATTGTATTATAAATATAAAGAGAAAGAAAGTCTTTAAAAACAAGGTTAAGTCTAGGAATAACGATTGTTAAGAAGATAAATTACAATATGTGTTCAAATTTAAATTAACATGGGCATAGCTAACTTGATCGTAAGCCCTTTCAACAAAGTCACAACACTTTCCCACACATTTTAGCCATATCTTCCTGATGTATAAAATGGAGTCAACTACAGCCATCATCGAGTATGCATGTCGATTTTTAGGTTAAGTTGTTCACACAAATTAATTTTTAAATTCGACCTTCCCATTTTATTAGGTTAGAAAAATTATTTAAATGAACAATAATAAATCAAAGAGAAGAATAATATATATATTGGATACCATTTGATATAAATAGATAAATGTATCATAATCTTATATATTATATATCATATAAAAGCTTATATGGCCTCAGATACCGAAAAGACTTACAAACAAAAAATATTTTGTAATGTAAAAGCCAAGTGATGTGGCTTTGAATCCTAAGCAGTCCAATGAAAATTTATTTAAACCAAGTGGTATAAATAAATATGAATAAAAAGTATCGTAAATAATATAATTGTGATGAGTGTGATCGTCGAGAGATATATAAAAAAATTTTATATTTTATTTATTACAAAAGTTAAGGCATGTCCTTTCCGCCTATCCTCAAAAAAAAAATTATTATTGAGATTAAAATAAAATTTCAGTTTTTTCTCTATGATGACGTATGTTTATTATCTTATACCCAATTTTTTTTATAATACAATATACAATAAATCCTCTCCCACTAAACGGATTGTTATGAAAGTTGTTCCAGGGCTGAAGACAACAATCTTAATTATTATCAGAGAGTTTCAAAAGATTTACCCCAGAAAATATTGGGGTGGGGGAGCTTTTTTATTGCTCCCTGAGAACTGATTCATTCCAAATGTTAGCACATTCTTAGACACTCCTAGCGCTATAAAGTTATTCAGCCACAATAAAAGATACACACATACGCGCATTAAAATTTTTGCATTTTTGGAGCCCTTTTGACTTGAAACACAAAAGTATTTTAAAAAATTGTGGGGTTTAATTTTTCAACTCACTCTATGTGGTTGATTCATACTAAAGGAAATATACTGAATTATTATATAATAATAGTATTTGTTTGAATAACTATATGAAGTAGATGGTCGAAATGGCTATTCCTCTTGTATATTCGCCATAGGCTACATAAATTTGTTCATTTTTGCTTGCTGAAAGATAGGCTCCCCATGTGATCAACTCTCTAAATCATTTTTTGATTAATTGTCCCAGAGCTCATTCATAGCGGTCGTATAATTACTGTTAATTTCCAGAGAAATTTAACAAGCTTTGGAGCAAATAATTAAAAATCCATTATTGAGTTGGTTATTTAGGTTGCCTACCTTCCAAAAACCAAACACGAATTAATTTATGCACTCCAATGTTTATGATACCATTTGGGAATTGTATGTTTATTTCTATTATTTATTAAATTTAATATTTTTTATTTAAATTTTATTTAAGAGATCAAAATTCAGACAGATTAAATGTGTCCTCCTTAATAAGAATATGATGAATCATTTTAGGTAGAAGTAAAAACTTTAGGTAAACAAAAGAAGGTTACGAGTACCCTTTAATGAGTTAAGGATCAATTTATATTACTTGTAATGAAAAATAGTTCTCGATCTTATTAGTCACCAAAACAAACTTTACAAATAACCATGTATATTATTGTATCTGTCATGATTGGGAGATGGCATAAAGAATTAGGAATACAATCGAGAAGAGGGTCAGGCGAATAGGTGGGCAGCGAAGGAGTGTTTACTCGTGATCGCCCTTCAAATGCCAGATATAGAGTTCCTGCATGATAAATGGATAATCATTAATTTTTAAAAAAACTTTGCAACTTCAAGTGAATCAACAAAATTGAAATTAAATGTTTATTTAATATATTACCAATAACACTAAAGAAAACAAGTAAACCAATCCTTGAAAAATAATTTATATGATTCAATATTAATATTAATATGAATAATATACAACTTTTTCTTTTTTTCTCCCTTTTACAGCTGAGAAACCACTTATAGAATTTGAATTTTTTATAAATCCGCTTAGTTCACTTTTCACCCTTTCTTCCTCTCTTTTTTTTCACATAAATAGAAATAAAGAAAAATTAAGAGGGAATTTATTTTTAAATTTGCAAGATGATTCTTCTGTCCCATTAAAGAGGCAATTAACCTTTCAAAGTGTTCCATTCATTCAATCATAATGAAAGTGATTTTAAAATAGGAAAATAATTTATTCACAAGACTTTAAGTCAAAATTCTATTTCAATTTTTTTAATTTAAAAACATATTGAACTCTTTTTAAAATAGTTTTAATTTATTTATATGGCAAGAGGGGAACAAAGATAAAATTTAAAAAAGTTCCTTCGAAAAATTCTTTTTTTTAGAATGTATTTTCTTTTTTTAACCCTTTTAATGATGGCCCTGGCAATCCAGAGGGTCCAGGGCCTCTCTCTTCTAATCTACTCGTATATTCTTCGAAAGACAAAACTTTTAATAGCCACTTTTACTTTTATAAATTATTTTTAATAATTTGTTATTATATATTGTTTTAATAATTTGAAATCCTGTTGCTTTATAATAATATGGTATGATACAGTGGTGTTTTCAAAAGGGCGGGGATCTGGACCCACCACGCCAAAAAAAATTAAGTACTTGATTTAAAAAAACAGTAAAAATAAATAAATGAGAGCACTTCCATACAAATCTATCAGTCATGAAAGCTTAGATAATTCTTCAGAAGCCATAATAAGATTATTATTATTATTATTAAATATTGAATATTTTATATAAAATTCCTCAAACTGCAAATAAGTGGGGGAGGGGGTAGGAAGTGAATCTCTTTTTCTCTCTCTTACCTATCATATATAAGTAATATATAGTGAGAAAGTATTGAGATTGCAAAAAATCGGTCGATTTTTCTACGGAAATAAATACACGTTTTAAGGTTCGCTGATCCTAAAAAAATGCGTCTCGCAAAAAGGTCTCTCTCTCTCTCTCTCTAATGTGGTGTGACAACACATCACATAATTTTTTCTTTACCTTTAACTGACTTGTTGATTATAGGGGAAAATCACAGGTTTAACCTTGCCTTTTCCCTTTCGCGCTAGGATTTAAAAAAATTTAAATGCGACTAGGGGAGGGAGTAACCTGACGTTTGATGGAATGGAAGTGTAAAGACTATAGAGTACGAAAGAAATTACAATCTAAGTACGGGTCACTATTGGTCACCATACATGAACTCGCCAGATATAAAGCCTCTCCAAATTACTTACAATAATTTCATTTTTTTTGTCTCAAAAAAAAATTATTTCAAATTTTTTCCTTGTCACTTTTGTATGGAAAATATATTTTATTTTTTAAATCCACTTAATCTCTATTTGATCTCAATTTATTGATTATTATTTTGAAAGTTGGTTTCTAAAAAGAGATTTGTGATTGAATAAAATTATGGTTTGTTAGTTGGAGGGCCTTTTCTTAGGTCTTTTGTTATACCTTTCGAGGGCTCATTTTGAATTCGTCTTCAAAAGCACGTAGGGCTTTAATAAACCTCTTCGAAATCAGGGGGTTGCGAGTGAGTTTGGGGTTCATTCATCTCACGGAATACACAATTTCGTTCTTGATTTGTGGAGATAGAATGACATTTCTAGGCTAACTAGATCTATCTGTTTTAAGTGAAATTTCTTCAAGGCTCACTTCCCAGTAAATTCTTTTATTTAAACTATTTTTTCCAATTATTAGATAAAATTTGAACAGATCCAATCTAATATGAAACTTTTAATCTTGTATTTTATTGGATCTTATTAAAGAGCTTTTTAAATTATATTTATAGGTTTATATGAAACTTACACAGATACCGAAAAATAACGATATGGTAAACAATTATATAATAAAGATAATATATCAATAATATATATGAAATTTATATGCTATTATATGATCTGAAAATTTACTAAATATAATAGAAATTAAATCCTATTGCTTTTTATAATTATTCACTTATCTAAGAATCAGTGGTTTGCTTCCCGTACTGAGCGATAAAATTTATTTAAATAAATATGGTGGAGTCTAAATACCCTCAAATACCGAAAAAGATTTAAAAAAAATAAAAATAAAAAATAATTTAATAAATTACTGTGTAGAATAGTTTCAAGTTTCCAGTGAAAATATTTCATTTCTTTAACTTATATATAGGGCTAAAAACTGATTTAAAAGATATAAATCTAATTTTGAAACATGGAAACTATTAAATAAAGAAAAAGCAGTTCCAATCTAAGCTCTTGAAGAAATCACCTATAAAATAAATCAAATTGGCTTTACACACCTGAATTGGCAATCGACAACAAAATATCTAGGGATTATTCCTGATCGAAGGCTTAAGTTAGCTGATGGCAAAATAGCTACGAAATTAATTAAACTTAACAGTCATTTAAATATTGATGGAAATCTATATCTGTATCGTAAATAAATATATTATATCGTTTAATGTCTATATATGCCCTCAGATGCCGAAAAAGTTTAAGTTTAAGTTTAAGTGCGATATTTTTTCCTGCTTGTTTGAGAGAAGTATATCATTTTTTAGCTCTAATGATGCTATTGCAAGTCGGAGAGCTATAGCGAGTATTTATTTCAAGCCAAGTTTTATTGTGTCCCAGCTCGGTTATTTCCAGCAAATGTTAATGCGATTGAAATTTTATAATTTACGAATGAAAATGACAAAAATTGTCATTCAAAATTTAAGAATTTCTTATAATATTGTTTTTGTTTAATTAATATTAATAAAGCATAAAAAGTGCAAATAATGTCTTGATGTTTCTGCGGATCACCAAAATTTTCTCAATGACCACAGGTTAAATATAAAAAAGAAAAAAACCAAGAGGAATCAAAAACTCACTTAGAAAAATTACTAGAAATTAATTTTCTTAACGCCGGCGGGCCGAAATGAAGAGCAACACCCACCGAGATTATTGTCATTAAGCAAAACCAAGCTGAACCTCGAAAAGGTAGAAATAAGTGCTAAACGTCCACCAGAACCAACTGGGACTAATTTTTCCAGCGAAATATATAGATTTTTTTTATTTAGAAGTCAAAACGGCCTCAGCAGTTAAAATTGATTAAAAATTGAAATAAAAAAATTTCCTTTCACATTATTGTTACTAAATTGAACAGATTATTCGAATTTATTCCAAATAATTCTTATTTTATTCATATATCGTGAATTTTTTGAAATGATATTGTTTGTCTTGAGGGAAAAACAGTATAATACGCCTATATATTAAATAATATATTATTCAAAATTTCAAAATATTTAAAGAGATATATGCTAAGAAAGAAGTCAGGTGATAACAATTTTTCGGGGTAAGGTTCATCATATACATAATATCTTCCCCCCGAAGAAGGGGCAGACCAACTTTAGTCATTAAATTTTGCATAATTTGTATAAGAGTTCCACCTCCATGTCCCATGCCTCCCCCTCCTTGTAGATCTCAGAAATAAAGAATCCAATCAATTAGTAGCTCACTAAGTGGCTGGAGCCCACTCAATTATGTTAGACCACCCTGATATTCATTCCAATAAAAAAATATTATGAAAATGTAGTCTTCTTTATACAGACCTTATCCTCGGCAAATTTATAAATAAATCTTTCTCACTATATATTTCCTATATAGGTAAGAGAAAGTAAAAAATAAACAAATGAAGAAATAATTACACAAAAAAAAACCATTTTTTTTCAAAATTTTCTTTGCCCGCCTGCCCATCTAATTACTCTGTTAATCTCATAAGAGCTTGATGGAAAAGACTTTATTGAAAGGAAAAGTATAAATAGAATGAAATTTGATAAAGCCATTGCAATCGCTTGTAGAAAGAATAAAAGAAAATTCATAAAGAACAAAATACTTTCTTATTGATTTATAAACTTTCTAAGTAATCCATTTAAAGTGAAAGGGATTCATATCTTGTTGAATTTCTTTATAAGCAGATGATTTTCTTTTCCAAGAATACATTTTCTTAGGTTATTTCTAATTCATATTTTAGTCGAATTGATATAAAAATCTTTAAAAATTTATATAAGAAAAAGTCTTTGAGAGCTTAAAGTGTTAATGGAAATCGATTTCCGGTACGGCTGTGAGCGTCGTTTTGGCCGTGTCTGGAATGACTAACTTCACTTACTTCTCGACTCGTAGCTCATTTCGCATTCGTCCTCAAGAGGAGACTCTCTTCAAACTACAAAGAATATCTCTTCAAAGAAACAGTCGAGATCTTGAAATCAAATTGAATCGATACAACGAGATGGAAGTCTCCGGCTCAATGGACGCTGGCCTTCGTCTCCATTACGAAGTATTTCTCAGGCATTTTCTCAATTTATTTATTCAAAAAATTTAAATCAAACCAAAATTTTTTTCAAATGGAGTAGCTAAATAGTTTTCTGTTGCCAAGAATTTATATCACAAAGCAAAAAATATTTTTATATGTAACCAACCAATATCTGATCATGTTAGATAGGGTCCAATATATTTGCATAAAATCCCCGATAATAAGAAACTAGAAAGCATAGAATTCCCATCATTGAGATCAAAATTTGGAGGAATGGAAAAACTAACTCACTAAAATGAATTTTTTTCCTCTCTCAACCACGCACTTATTATGCAGATGACCTTATTGGTGATAAATTAATATACAGTGTGTGCCAAAAGTCAGTTTAACTATACAATGTTTCGATATCCCAGTTTTCTATTTGCTATTTTAAATTCTTAGAAAATATAGATATTTTGGATATTAAATTGTCGTGGTCACGCTGTTAAATCATAGATGACAATAATTGTAAACATTCCATATTGCAAAATGTTTACTACAGAACAGCGGGTGTTCTTTTTGAGGATCACTGATCTATGGGGTATTATAAAAGATATGCTTTCAAAAAACCTATTAATATTGGCCAGTTAAATTGTTAATTGAGAATGCTTTTATAACAATACAAGATTTTTCACATATTTGATAGTAATGCAAATTGGTAAACTGACTTTTGAGCCACTTAGTACAATATATATAATTCTCTCTCAATGAAGATGACCCAATAAACTTAGATCGAAACGACCTATTTCTGGGAGCTCTTTCTATCTCCATCTTCCTCTTGAAAGCTTATATGACACATTCGAAATAAAGTTAATAAAGTCAATAATAGAAATAACCCAATCCATTTATTTCAAAAAATTTTTATTTATTCCTGTTTAACGCAAGTTGGAAATATGGTCCCAAAAAATTAATTACGCATTTGTTGTGGAATGCTTACATCTCTCTAATCAACTGTCCAACCATTTTTCTTCTAAAAATGTATTTTTAATTATAAAATTCCTACTACCTAGTGTTGCGAAAAGTCTTTTTTGTCTTCCTTTTATCGACATTTTTGGTAGTATTAAGAACATCATGAACACTTTGTCTCTTGGTTTTCAAACTAGTATTTCACATTAAATAAAAAAGTTAATATGAAATGTTTTAGATATTTTTTTATTAAAATTCCATTTGGTAAAAGAAAAAGTAAAAAGACTAAAAATTTAAAAAATTCAAGATGAAAGAACATTATAAAAAATATTTATTTAAAGTATTTTAATAAAAATATCTTTCCAATTGAAAATTAATTACCAATGTAGACTATATAAAATTTAATTTTAATAAATGAAAAGTTCTTATTTATCCCTTAGCGGATAATATTATTTTTATATGTAACCAATGTAAGGTATGGCTAGGGAGCCAATCCTCAATAAAAAAAAAAAAAAAAAAAATCCCTTAGCGGAGGTAGTGTAAGGTTTTAAGGGATAAAATTTGTTTAAATTATATTGGCATGTGATGCTGAAAAAGTTTTTAAAAAATAAATATAAAGATTCAATTATATATGAAGATTAAATATGAAATTTAATAGTCTTTTCATCCCAATTGGCTTACTAACCGACAATATGTACGAGACGGTCAGTTTTATGTAGGCAACATCACTTTATTTATTTTTAAATAATAAATATATTTTAGAAATTTTAGTCAGCTGTAAAATAATACTCTTTTTAGTTCAATAGTATCTAAAAACAGAGCACATTTGGCAATATATAACTAATACGCAGACAAACAAAATTGTTTGTTAATGATATAATGACGTTTTCAATAAAACAACCAACGTTTTATTCATTTAAAATGAATAATTTATTGCTGGAGCGTGCAAACCATATAATTTATTTAATTTAATATTAATTTTAATTAGAAATTGAAATTTTATTAACTGTTAGAGTATCATTAAAATAGCAAAATGAGTTAGTAGTAGATATCTTTAAACGTGATCGTTTCCCTTTAGTCGCTTGATCCTGGTCTGTTTTTCTTTCCTTCTATTCTATAAAGAGAAGGGTTTGGTCTTTCATATCCACGATTGCAGATTCCACACCTACGAAATTCTCCTGGTCCCTTCAGCCCTTCAGTCCTACAATAGTTGTGTGGTTCATATAAGAGACGGGGTTTACACAAAATGGAATTTTCTTAAAGGTAGAAAGTGCCTCCAAATCCTTTTATTTTTCACCCGCCAGCCACTGAGGAAAAATTCACGAGAGAAAAAAATTACGTCTATACTTTTTTTCTTTAATGAAAAAAAAAAAACTTATCTCAATCTGAGAGAATTGAAAATTATGTACTTTTTTAGAAAGCGGTTAATTTCTAAAAAAAAAAAAATAAAGTTAAAAAAAAAAATAAAAAATTTAAAATAAAATTTTGTATTAGTAAAGATCTATGCTTACAGATGTAATTAATTTATTATTAAATGACAAGAATGAGGGACTTGTTTATTATAAATTATTTTTAAGGTTTTTGTATTTTAGTTCTAGTAATTTAGTTTATTTTAGTATATTTAGTTTATTATAGTGAAAAAAGTTTATTCTTTATTAAAATATGATTTTTTTAAAATCACTTTTAATTTTAGTTCTCGTTCCCTTTGCTTCCCATTCGGTTTTCTATCATTAAAGGACATCGGTTGGTTATTAAAATTAATTTTAATAGACCTATAAAAATATGTTAAAATTACTTTATTTCTTTAATAATCTCAATAACTAACAAACAAAATTTCTATCCCTAGTCAAAATGAAAATTTTTCTTAATAAAAATGTCTAAAACCAGTGGTCGAAGTGGTGGGATGTTTAAAAAAAAATTAAGAGCATATTAATAAAACATAAAAAAACAAGAATTTATTTATTTAGAAAAAAAAAATATATGTAATTAAATAAAAAAAATAAAAAGTTATTTAGAGCAGTCACTTGCAATGCCTAAGTAATACATCTGAAAATAAAAAAAAAGTTTCTAAATTTATCCATTATTTAAAAAAAAAATATTTTTTTAAACAAAATTCGAAGTCAACTAACGAGAAATCGGCTAAAA
>JAAAKE020091577.1:0-42400 GCA_010014785.2 Anisolabis maritima | reverse complement strand
GATTGTTTAAATTATGTTCTAAGATTATGATGGTAAAATATTAGGTGTTTCCATTATTTTGTCCACCCCCTGTAGATATTAAACAATTACAAATTTATTTTAATGACGATACGTATTATCCAGGCCTAGAAGCAGGCTTAGTTTATCTCTCTATAGTTTCCTATTTCGACTCCCAAACATTGTTTTTAATCTGCAGACTATAGACTCTAAAGACTTAAATAATTGTATTATATATTAAACAATTATTTATACACTTGATTAAATAAATTTTTATCAAAGTGACTAGAAATTGAATCCACCTCACTTTGACATCATCTTTAAACTGTGGTATGATCCAGAGGGGCAATTGATTCTAAAATTGAAATTAAATGTATATCTATGAAGTAGATCATCACAAGTCTAAAATTTGATATTTAAGCTAAGTTTTCCATAACATAAATCAGAAGTAGTACTTTAAAGATGTAATTTTTTAGTTTTTTGAAATTTTCTCAAAAGCAGTTGTGTTGTGATTACATGTGATTCATATATCAGAAAATAAATGAACAAATTTTTTTTTCAATTGCAAAACAATCTCTCCAATGTCTTCCTATATTACAAGTGAATTTAGATTTTTGTACATATTTAGAAGGTAAATAAAACTTTTTATATTTTATATCGGATAAATTTTTTCTTTCATTTTCTGAAATTCAATATTTTCTGGCCAATATGCGTTTAATTTAAAATTCATATCTGAAATTAGGTGGTAATTAAGATGTACTAATCGTTATCATCCTCAAAGTTTTTTGATTTCCAATTTATTAATATGGAATGCCTAAATTGGTTGTTTTTGCTTGTTAGAAGGTAGACCGAAGTTACCATCTCACTAATGGATTTTTCGAAAACCGACCACTCAGGTTCATTAATTATTTTTATTTTTTAGAGAGTTTTAGCGTGGACTGCTCTAGACGAGAATTGAAGCGAAAAATCCATTAGTGATTTGGTTATGTGGGTTGCCTACCTCTCAGTAAGCAAAACAAACGAATGTATTTGCTATCAAGCGATGAGTTGCATGTTTCAAGGCCTTACAGGTTATTTACATAAAGTAAGCGGAAGTGGCCTCCTCTCGACTTTCACAAATACATAGGGAAAATAGTTTTATTAAATATATTAACATCTAAATGATATCTGTCTTTTTTTGATCAGTCTCCATGAAATCATATTTGAGTTATCACAATTTTTAGAAAAACATTTCAGGAAAAATACAGTTGCTGGAAATACCCCAAAAGTTGATAGAGATCTATGATTTTGCTTTAATGCACATTTGTAGATTTGGCTGATCTACATTAAAGTGTAGTCGAGTTTTCGTTAATGAACATACACACAAAAATAATTCAAAAAAATTATACGAACTCAGAGACGTCATGGACAATCAAAATCTTGAATTTTTCGACGAATACAATTCTTTCCCTATACTATGTATACGAGAGAGTAAAAATATAGGTGAAGACTAAAATGAGATAATAGAAGGTTAGTTGATATGCTTAGTCACGAGATTTTTAAACCATGACCCGGCAAGGATAAATAAAAGCGAACTTAGAATGGCATAAAAAAACATTTAAAATAAAAAGAATTGATTATTTATCGATAAATGATAAGTGGTGAAAAAAGGATCCAAAAATCCCGTGTCGTTTTGTTCTAAGGCTAGAATTGAGTAAAGCCGAAGAACAGAGAGCTTATGAGATCTTAATCCGATTAAGCCGTCAAAAGGGAAGATAGACGATTAAGCTTCTCCTCTACGACCCCTGCCCCACCTCCTATTTAATTAAAGACCATCTACAGATCCAAATCATAGTGAAAAATGATATTAATTTATAACCATCCAAAGAGAAGTTAAGAAAAAAAAAATATAAAATCAATATGAAAAGAAAAAAAAATGAGGATGGGAGATTTAGGGATTGGTAATTATTTTCATTTCAATTTCAAAAAATAAATCATAATTCTTTTTTTTTTTTTTTTTTTTTTTTCTTTTTTCAATTTTAGCTGGACCGATGAATAATAAATAAATCTTTCAATCGCATCTAAACTTGCCTAAAAAAAAAAAAGATTTAGATAGGTTTGGTTCATTTCATTTGAATTTTAACCCGATGAGCATCACTGAACCGAGACTTAACATGTTTATATACGTTTGTTTTTAATTTATTTTTTTTTTTTAACTGTAAGCAAATCTCAATCAAAGTTAAATTGGAGGAATAATGCGAATACTCTATGATCATTTTTTCCATTATTAAAAATATTCATTTATCCATATTTATTTATTTTTTTTTTTTTTGAAACAAAATAATAAAATACCTTTAAAAAACTTTAAAAAGTGCAAAATCATATTTTAATTTTTATTAATCTAGCTATATTTAAAAAAAAATCCAAAATTAATTAAATTACTATTATAATGAAGAAGGAAAAATTAAAATTAATTAATTTAAGTTTTTTATTTTCTCTTACCAATATATATATATATAATATACCAGGTATATTGAGAAAATGTTACGATCGCAAAAAAATCAATGGCGAGAGTTTAATGGAAATACAGATTTTGATGTCACCTGAGTCTTGAAAAATGGTCTGTATGTACAAGTTTTCAAAGAGCCTCGGAGTGGGAAATTTTATATTTAAGGTAGGTACTCTCGTTGCTTGCCTCTCAAAAGCGTTTGAATAAATTCAGCCAACGGATGCTATAATAGAACTAACTTTACTGATTTACTTTTTTAGTTTTTCTCAAAATTTGCTCTAACGATTTTGATTATAATTTTAATTTAATATAATTTTTTTAAAGTCTTTTCGGCATTTGAGGCCATATAGACATTAAACAGATATATAATATATTTATTTACGATATAATGATCCAAGCATATTTATTTACATCAATTGGTATCCAATTGATTTAGAAAAATTTTAATCGAAGTGCCTGAGATCCGAAACTACCTTGGGTTTGAAAGTTATCACTATTGACAATGTCAATATCTTTAACCTCTTAGCCACGGGAGGAGGATATTTTTTTTAACTATTGATAATTGATAATTAATACACACCAAACGATCTATCGAGAAAAGCTAAATAAAAGTGTGAACCGGCGCCCGACGCAAAAAATCTTGTGAGTCCACACATCACACATTTTTCCTTACCTTAGGAAGGAGAAAGTTGGCTGATGTGAGGCCGAAAAACAAGATTTTTTTACTTTACAGTTCCTCTCGAACAGTATTAAATTCTGTATTATTTTTTACGAGCTACTCTTAATTATTACTGTAAGCAATATACCACCTATACTTAAATCGAAGGAACGGATTGGTCCTGCTGAATTCATTCCTGTCAAATAAATGGTTTAAATAAATTTATATCATAAGTATAATTATCTGAGAGATTTCTGATATTTTAATATTAATTTTTTTTCTTTAAACTGGTTTTAGGGCAGTAGGAAAAAACTTGTGACCTCCATAAGTATCCCATAATTCTCTTTTATAAACATTTTCAATTGATAGTGTCCCTGGTTTGAAATTTCCTTTCAGAGTCAACACTTCTTGGTTGGGGGAAAAAATTTATTTAAAATAATTGAGTGTTATTTATTGGAAATTATTGAAGGATTTTTTCCAGATTCAATTCTGGATTTTATTTAATATCCTCTCCCAATTGTTATCATTAAATTTGTTAAATCTAATCATCTGAGAAAGATATTTTTTATATCTTAGTTTTTTTTTTTTTAATTTTAAGGGAATTTTTTTTCATAAATTTAATTATAAACCTCTCGAATGTTTTTGTTGTCGTGTTAATAAAATGAAAAAAAAATTATATGTACTTGTATCGTTATCAACATGTTTTTTATATTAACGTTTTTATATTAAAAACACATTTATTGAGAAGAGGGTGAAAATGATAAAATATGATTTCTACGATGATAAAAAAAAATATTAATACATATTTATAAAAAGAGATCAGCTTTAGAAGTAAAAGAGAGAAAGAGAGAGTTAACGTCATTTCATCTCGACAAAAGAGCTAATTAAGTAAAGAAAAAATTATTATTATAAAAATATTTGAAGGCTGTTGCAGTTTTTGATTCTCGACCCCGGGAAGATCGAGGGGGTCGTTTCTCTTAATTTCGGGGGATATAGTGGAAAAGGGGTCGTTCAGACTGCGCTCGCGAGCATGCCGGCGCTATAGACTCAAATTCGAAATGAGCCTGGTTTGACCCGCGAAGCGCAAAAACTCAGACCGAAACAGAGAAGGAGTAAGCCCACTGCCGATGCCAGGAGGTATGCCGACCAGGAGAGCTGACATGTGCCTGCAAACGAAAAATAAAACAATCAGGTAATCATATGCATTGGTTTTTGTCATAGGCCAGGTGTCTTTATTGAAAAAAATTTATTATAATCCTCAATTTAAATTGTATTAACCTCCTCAAATATAATTGGACAATCTGTATCTTTGGTTTCGTCTTAATGGATAATTAGAAGGCCTGCATGAAAATAATAAATTTATTACAATAGGTAAAAAATGAAATTTGATGATTTTGAATTTCATGTAAAATTTTTTGTAGTTTGCAAATAAATTAAAATTGTTCTGTTCACAACACTGGCATCTCACTTCAAGGAATAAGGATTCGCTTCCCAAGCAGCAATAAATTTTTTTACTTTCTCTTATCTATATATGTAATATATAGTGAGAAAGTATTCCGATCGCAAAAAAAATCGATGTTGAGATGTTACAGAAAATTATATTTTGAGGCCCCTGAATAAAAAAAAAATTAGGTCTCGAAAAATGGTTTGTCTTGCTCTGTGTGTGTGAACAACATTTCTGAAAAAGAAAAAACATTTAAAACTTAAACTTTATATTAGGCTTATGTCGCTTCGTCTACTTCGAAGCTTTTGAATAAAATTAGATACTAGTATTTTACTGATGTGCTTTTTTTTTTTTTAAATAATTGTCTACCAATATATTTAAATAACAAAGACAAATAATGGTTATGGTAATATTTATTCAAATAATTTAACATATATATCTAAATGGCCTTCCAAAACGAAAGACCTACCTGTTCATTTTATCGTATTTAACTGAACTGCCATTTATATAAATGTTATTGTTAAAGTTCGAATGTTAGTATTAACAAGTTAACTTCAACAATACCTAGAGCTTTTAGTTAAAGTCAAGAAAAATTTTATTCTTTATTTTAATTAGTTATTGTCAACATTAATATTTCCCTTTCCCCTTTAATAAGGAGGGGGGACTATGACCAGATTCCATGAATACTTTATGACCGAATATATATGAACTTAAAGGGCGAAAAAATTGGAAATGGCCTTCCTTAACTTTTCTGAATAGGTGAGTTATCACGGTTTTTAGAAAAACATTTCAGGTAAAATACAACTTGTAGTTGCTGGAAATAGCTCAAAAATTGATAGAAGTCCTCGATTTTGCTGGAATGCATATATATATAATGGTTGATATACATTAAAGCGTGACCGAGTATCGTGTTAACGAAAATACATACAGACATACTGACAAATCGAAAAATAGTATTTGCAGGGAGGTCCAAGAACAATTTTTGGACGATTACAATACTTTCTATATGCTACGTTTATTAAAAAGTATTAAAATATATTTTATAACTATATTCTAGAAAAAAATGAAAATTTTATTTTTAAGTATATAATTTTTTAATGCTTAGTGCACGGGCTTTATTGGCGTCAGAAATTTCAACTCAAGGCATCTTTACTTTCTTCACCATAATAAATATAAATTGTTAGTTGATGGCCCCAGGATCACTGTCATCATTATTATTCTTAAGACTTAAGAGTCATTTTTACACAGAGAGTTGTCGCAAATTTTTACTTCAATATGAAAAAATTGGTAATTCATTTTTTAAATATTTTTTTCTTTCTCATAAAATTTATTTGTCTCAATATTAGGAAATTAAATGTATTTTTATTTCTTTGAAAATTTCCGGAACGTAAAAAATTTTATTTCCTATAATAATTCCGAAAAAAAAAACTCAATGAATCTTAAAAAATTTTAAATTTTTTTACATTTTTATACTTGAAACTTTCTTCATGATTTAATTTAAAAAAAAATTCCAATTATATTTAATGCCCTTCTAAGATTTAAATCAGCCTTCGTTTTAATATTATTAAATCAAAAATCGATGTTCTCTGGAGATATAATTTTAAGAGCTCCATAAACTTGCCTTTATTTTCGTCTGGGTGTTAGATAACCGATTTATTCCCTCTCTCTTTTTATCTCAAAGAGTGAGGGACAAGCAAAATAAAACCTAACGGCCCCATTTGTACCATCGTCATCAAATCCATTTTATCTATTTAATTAAAACAACACAAACACAAAACCCCAAATCTCTCTCGTTAACTCAATGTACTGCCTATTATAAACTTTAAAGATGGTTTACTTTCTCGAGTTACATTTCCATTTATGCAAACATTAAATGAACCACATATATTTCTAAATATTTAATGAGCATTATAATACATTATTTTAAGTATAAATTATATTGTATAATGACGTGTCAGTTAATTTTCAGAGAGAGAGTCAAGATTTAGTACCTATATTCTCTATAAAAGATAAGAAATATAATTAAAATAATTAAATTTCTCTTAATACTTTGTAAAATTAGAAATTTATTAAGTTAATAATTTTTATTTTTTCCCTAGTCATTCATTCCAGTATATAAAAAAAAATTTTTTTCCAGTCTCATTTTGTTTTTTTTTTTCTAGCATCTCCTAAAAAACATCTCATAATTTTATCTTAACGTTTCTTTATGGTTTTCTCTGGTCCAGTCCCATCTCTTCTATATGATACATATTTTTTCTCCCTAGATCAAGTTTTCCAACTAGAGTTTATATCTGACCTTTTATAGAGTCTCGGCATCCATTCCTCTCCCTAAAAATAAGACATTCTGTGTGATTCGTTCAAAGAAAATTCATTTTTTCCCTTTTTGAAGAAGTTTCCTGAAATTTTGTTGAAATAATCTTTATTTTATATAAACAAAATTTGAATTCAATATCTTCTTTTTTTTTAAGATAATCGCTCTGAAAGAGAAAAATTCCGAGAAAAGATTTTTTAAGGATTTAAAATAAATGTCACGACATCTCGTCTTTGTTGATGCAATGAACCATTCGAATTTATTAAAATGTTTAAGAAATTATAATATTAATATTTCATTTTACATTGCTTATACATAGTATAAGAAAAGTATTGTAATCGCCTAAATTTGATCTCGAGATTTTGATTGTTCTTTTGGACCTCCCTACCATTTTTTGAATTATGTCTCTAAGTCTTTGGGTATGTTTGTTAAGACAATAACTCGTTAAAGTAGATCAACCAAATTTTACATAACGAGCATTTCTCTATCTCTATCGACTTTTGAGCTATTTCCACCAATCTCTGGCTTGCCTGAAAGATTTTTCTAAAAATCGTGATAACTCAAATATGATTTCACTGAGATGAGTCAAATATTGTATAAATATTTATATAAATATCAAAATCGGAGACCATGATTAAACTTTAGTCCACTTCTGACGGAAGTGATACGTTATTGTTTTTCTAAAAATCGTGTAAACTGTGAGATGTATATATTTATATACAAGTAAGTTAGGGGTTATATTTTTAAATTTTAGTTTTAAAAAAACAAGAAAAGTTGATGATAATCCTTTTTCTTAAAGAGATTTCTTCCTCCGTATTTTCTTTTGTGACAGATAAACTAATAAAAGTGTAAATCAATTTGTTGTTATCTCATTGTGTTATTCAAACAATGGAACAAAATTAAAGGCATCTCCTCAACTCTTTAGCCCAATCATACAAAGTTCTCATGAGAAAAAAAAAAAAAGAAACATGTTTATTAAGTGGTAATGGAAACAATTTTTTAACTTTGTATGATAGACCCTGATGATGGTATCAAATTAAAAGTGAAACATCGCTCCTGTTCAAAAGAATGAATGGAGGCTAAAATTTATTTTAAAATTGAAAAAGTAAAAATTAATTATTTTTTTTTTTTTATAATAAAGAATATTATAAAAAAATATGTAATACCTGTTTTTCTTATTAGATCATATATTTCACTTTTGTAGGAGAAAAATAAACAATGAAATCTATTACACAAGCAAGATAATTCGAGCTGTATAATAATAGCTACTGGAGTTGGAAAAGCCATTGTATTTACCGAGGTGGTATTTGTCGGAGATGTCCCCGCAGGATTCGCGCACTTCCCGGTTATCCCAGCCGAGGGGATAAACAGCAGCGCCGGAGCACACCATCACAGCTGAAAGGAAACACAAGTATTGACAAATGCACTTCCATCCATTATCCAACATTAGGCTTAGCGTGATTGAGAGACAACAAATCCCGATGACAATCACTCTTAATCCTCTAAATAAACACATCCAATAGACAAGTCTGATGAAGAATTTAACATTCCATACGGAAATAATAAATAAAACATTTAGAATTGCTTTTAAATATTTCAAAAGACAAGAAAAATACTCGAATAAAAAAAAAAAAAAAAAAAATTAAATTTATGATTATTATTATTTTTCTTTCTCAATTGATAACGGAATAAAATTTCTGCTTGGTGGCAAAGAAGATTTTTTCATGTTAGGAATTTAGATTTGGTTTTTATATTTATTTAATTTTTGTTTATCAGTATTTAAAAATTAAAAAAAATTAATTTAAACTTTTTTTTTTTTTGCAATTTTTAAATTTTATTTATTTATATTTTTTTTTCCTGAACCAGATGAGCCAATAGTGATTTTTGTGCTTTAAAAAAGAGAGCAAACGAGAGTGACGAAATAATAATAAGAAAATACTAGCAGAAAAAAAAGGATTCGTAGTTGGCCTTTACACATTAATGATATAATAAGAAAGAAAAATAGGCAGAGTCAGTCCAAAATAAGAGAGATTACTCCAGAGTACCTGGGTGGAGTAAATATCCTCACCGAGAGGCTCAAAGCCCTTTTAGATCAGCTTAACGTTGCTGAGACAAGCAAGCCTCCACCAATCACAAGGATGGATGGATGGTGTGGGGAAAACCTCGCCTTTTCAAGGCTCTTATCACTTTGGCCGTATAAGGAACAAAAATACTATTTTTACTTTCTCTTATTTTATTAATATTGTCATCTGATAAAATAGAATTATCGTTCCAAATATCCAATTTTTGCTGATGAGTATACGTTTCGACATCCAGAGCTATTGCAATTAGAGATTTTGTTTTTCTTGAGTGATATCAATTATAATATAAATGGATGGCAAGGCAATGGCGGAAAAAATTACAAAATTGAAATTGTAATAAGTTTAATGAATATATAGCTTTTTAAAATTTATGCCTTTGAAATATTAGGCCATTAAACTCATTACAATTTTGTAACTTTTTCCTACATTACCAATCAAATAACCTTCCCATCCAGTTATCTATTTAAATGAATTTTGTTAAGAGTCTAGCCTAGGGTAAGGTCAGCGGTTCCTAACTTTTTTTAGACTCCTATAGCTGTTTGAAACTTTAATTTCATTTCTAAATAACAACTTAATAACGATAAGATAATTAATGCGATAAAATATAAGCCATTTTTTTACTTTTTTTATTTTGCATCCCCTTAGATGAGTAATCATGTACCTTTTGGAGTAATTCAGCGGCTGGTTTAGGGTTTAAATATATAATATATAAATCTTAAATATTTATCTATTTTCTAGGGTTCCACCTGTTGAGTGGATTGGCATGCAAAAGTTAGCAAAGTCTGGTATTTCTTTTTTTCTTCATGAATTTTTCCCCGAGTTAGACTGAACAACTTACAGGAATTTTTGGAGAATTAGAAATTTGGAATTTTAGTTAATTTTAAAACTCTCGAGAGACTTTTTTTTAAGAAAGCAAGAATATATTCCTTATTTAACTTTGCTTTTGGATGAATTCATGGAATCAAGGGCAGGATTTTTCATTTTTGTTGATCATCCATCAAAGTAGGTAGGTCAATTGATATTTTTTTTCAATCAACTCCAATTTTTAATTAAACTAAAACGTCTATATTGCTCTTCATATTTTTTTGCGATTCGATTTTGTCAATGAATGTTTTATTTAAAATGATGATAGGATCGAATATGAGTTCTGTTCTGACAGTGTACGAACGGAGGGACGGACGGATGGACAAACGGACAGGCCGATCGTGGGTTTTGGTATAAAACGTTCTCGTAACTGCCAGAGTCAGTTGAAGGGGGAAGAGTTTTTGGGGTTTGGGGTTTTGGGGTTAGCCACATCAGCGTTACGTACTGAACCACCAACCCTAACCCTCCTAGCCGCCCGCACTCCTCGCCTGCCCTGACAGGGATTATCATTTCAAATTTTCATTTTGACAGAGGAAATTATTCAATTCGACTAAAATAAATTTTTTTTTTATATTGATATTAAAAAAAAAAAAAAGTTAATAAAGTTAGAAATCATTTTTCTTTTTTGTTTTACAATTTAATTAAAAGATATTATATTTTAATCAAAATAAAATTCAAATAAAAATTTAGATTATAATAGAAAATCTACAAACATGTACTAAAGTATTATATTTTTTAGCTGCCAAAAAACTTTTTTTTACAATTTAAAAGAAAACACATACTACACTGGTAGTGAAAAATGTTTCATTTCATTTTAATTCCAGAAGTAGTAGATTTATTTAAATAATATAAAAAACTAAGGTTTTTATGAGAATTTACGCCAAGAGTAACTTGCAGGAGTTGAAAAAAAGTTCCATATCATTTAATTGCTAAGTGAAACAGATTTTTTTCAAAAATATCAAAAAAATTATCGCTTTGAAATCACAAATTTATGATGATTGGAGTTGCAAAGATTTTATGGCGCCACAAACCTGTGTATGGGAGGGTGAAAAGTTAATATGGTCAATATTTATGACCTTGTACTCTATTTAATATATATAACTTCAGCTCAGTGATATTAATATAGTTCTTGGTTGAGAGCCAGGGTGGACGATTGCCAGTGTTTTTGTGAAAATCTACCAACGTAGAGGGTGACTATAGCAACGGCTTTGCCCAGGGCGCGCTCTCAATGATCGGCAAACTATCATCATTTCCCCCTCCATTTCTCGTCCAATATATTAGAATATAAAAATCAAACGATGTAAGTTCGAATCTCCACTTAGTCTGATTATTTTAATAAACTTCATAAATTTTTTGAGTATCTAAGTATAAACGTTAAATGGAGCCGATTGTTGCCAACATTTGCCTACCCGAATTTGGATGATAGGTGTCTTAAAACAAATTTTTTATTTTTTTTCAATTTAATAAAAATTAATTACTTTTCTATTTACTCTTTCAAGGTTTTTCAGCAATAAATAACTCAAAAGATGGTATATTGAGGTACAATGATATTTCATAAAAACATATTCTCATTTTAAAAAAGTGAAATGCAAAAAAATCCTCTCATTTTTTATAGGAAAGTGAAGTTAATCTTCATTTAATTAACGATGCCGACAGGACCACCCTGTTAGAAAGACATTGAATTATTACCTTGAATATAAGTTCATCCTACTCTCAATTAATATTATACATAAAAGGGGTTCATATAGCTAACACTGGGCCATATTTTCTGAGATAAACAGAGATATTTTAAAAAATGGATTATTTTTGTTGTTGTGTTTGTGCGTCTATGTATATTTGAACGTGTTTACGTAGATTGAGGGGGGGGGGGGGGAGAAAGGCAAGTGTAATAATCATAAAGCTTATGCAGTAGGTCAGGTCATAAAAGATGGCAATGAGTAAAAGTCAAGCATTTTAAATGAGGATTTTTTTCAATGTAACTCTAGAACAGCGAATATACAAAGAATATCATATATAACTTGCGATGAAAAATTTATACATTTATACATACATTCCGGAGAAAGACTTTGGACCCAAGAGATATTTATGATAATTTTATATTCATATATACTTGCTAATATATTAACTTTAAATATCAAATTTATTCAATCTTAAAGTAATATTAAAGAAATGGCAAGACTTCGAATAAATTTTTAAAAATTTTCATTGACGAATTAAGAATAACATTCTTTTTTTCTTTCTAGGACAATCTTTTTTTTTTTTATTTTCTTTTCATAATACTGAGATTTACAAGTAGAAAAGAAATTTATTATTATCTCTCTCTGTTGAGTGTCCATCCCTCTTGAGAGATCGTAAAGGGGCCATTAGGTGAAGAGACGCAAAATTTGAATGCATAAGAATATAATTTAATCACTGGCAGATTTCAAGAGAATTTTAGAGTCAAACGCTCTTTCTTTTGAGTATAAAAAAGTACAAAAAAAGATAAGTAAAAATTCCACCTTTAAAATTGATTCTTTGAAGGCTAGTATGAAAAAAAGAAATTAAATGGAAAAGTCAAACGGAGAAATATTTTATCATCCTCTACCCGTAATTGAATTTGTTGCCCTGTTCCTTAGATCTTCACACATCAAAGGTCAGTGGTTCGCTTCCGTCCTGAGCGACAAAAATTTATTTATATTATATTGGCTACCATTTAATTTGAGTAAATAAGGCTGGAGTTTAAATGGCCTTAGATGCTGAAAAAGACTTAAAAAAAAGAAACTGGATCTGATCAATATAATATTTAAATAAACTGCTGTGACCACCACAGAACCAAACATTTCCTCAAATAATATATTGACTCTACAGATGTAAATATCTCAATTGTTCGACTTTTGGTAGATAACCTTTCTAATAGAAAGGGCGTTTGGGGATACCATTATATTTTTATTATATGTTAAAGAAAAACTGTTTATTTTCTATAAAATTCTTCGTCGGAACGCACAATAAAAGAGATAAAATGATATTATTAATAATATATATATAATAAAGTATATTTATAATATATAAAATAATATAACCGAATTCCGTCTCTCTTCATTAGCTGTATATAGTCAACAAAATCTTAAACTCATAAGAGATGCTTAGTTTATATTTAATTTAAACCAGGAGAGAACGTGGGTGGTTTTTCAATTTACGAGTTTAAGGTAAATAATTTAAGATAACAAAATTGATATTTTTGAAAATTTGCGGAACATTGTCCCTATTGAAATGAATATATCAATCAATATTCAAGAAAACTTAGGGAGTGATCTGCTAGCTGAATAAAATAAAAGAAAAGATTTAAAATTATAATTTAATTGATATAAAAATTAGATAAGAGTGGAATTGGTTTTAATGTTAATAAATTATATAATAGTTAGAAATTTATAATTAACAAAAAAACGAAAAAATAAAAATTTTAAAAGAAAATTTCGAAGTAAAAAAAGAGGTTAGGGTGAAGGCAGTCACAGCACAAGTCCTTCCAATGGCCCCCTCAGCAGTTCGATGATTGCCCGAAATTTTATACATTAAAAAAATTAATTTTTTAATTTTTGCTATTTATATTAAAATAATATATATAAAATATATATAATTATTCATCCCCACTAAGTTCTTATGCTCTGTCCTAGGAATTTTGCGATATATATTTTTTTTATTTATTCCTGAGTCTTGACCAGATCTTTTATATTAATAAAAATAGATGATAAAACAAAAATCAATACAATAACAGTATATAAAATTAACTTAAATATAAAAACATGATACCCATAGAATATATAAAGTATATTTTCGGTTTAATCAGCTTACAATGTTTCAGCCATTCATTCTGTCGCCTTGTTCAGTTACAATTCATATATAAATCACAAGAACGGTGAAAACTTCGAATTCACAATTCGAGATCAAATGACATCATTAAGCATAGCTAGACGGATTAAAGTGAGATATTTACGTCTGAAGTTTAAAAAAGAAATTTCATACTATACTGTAAATGTTTTAAACATGAACAGACAAACATTTGATTCGTGTTACAAAAAACTAAATCGTACTTCTCTGTAAAAATTGGTAGAATTGCTATACTTTTCTTTCTAGAGCAGCGATCGCCGTCTGTCCGTGAGAAAATTTATTATATTATTTGCACGCTTTGTTTGATTAATAGTTAAACAAAAATAATATTCAAACAAAATCTTCTATTCTGAATGAGAATTTTTCCAAGTTTTTAATATATTTTAATTTGAAAATTACAAAATTGCAATCGCGTTAAAAAAATTTTTAACATTTGCTATGACACAATTAAAACTCTGCTTAAAATAAATACGGCTCTCCTTCTTGTAGTAACGTTATTGGAATCAAAAATTGATAAATTTCTCTCAAACAAGAAGGAACAAATATCGCACTAAAAATTTGTAAAACTTAATTAAATAAGCTTCAATTATTTTGTAACATATTTTTTTTAAGTCTTTTTCGGCATCTATGGCCATTTCGACTCCGTCCTTATTTATTTCTACCAATTGGTAGCCAATATAATATAAATAAAGGGGAAGGGAAGCGATCCACTGACCTTTGGTACGTGAAGCAAGACCTTTACCTCTGCACCAAGGGACAGGGCTATTTTGTAATATTAAAAAAAATTTTTAAATAACATTTATCATTTTGTTATATTTAATAGATGCATTTCATATTAATAAATTGCAAGTTCTCTCATCATTATTACACAAATGTAAAAAAATTCATATTAGTCGTCCGCGGGAATTCACATTCTGAATTTATTGGTCCGCAGAAAAACATTATTTGCATATTTTGGCAAACTCTATTCTCTAGGATATGATCGTTAAAAAAATAGAGCTCAAAGTAAAAAGTTAGAGGTTTATCTGATACATTCAGAAAATGTTTAATGTTTAATTCAAATCAGTATACATAATTTTTTAATTAACTTTTTTATGTAAACATTAATGTAGTAGGCTATTATAATTAATTCAAAACTTTTTATTTAAAAACCTTCAGCCTAAATAAATATCTCTTGTTGAACTTCATGGCTACTCAAAAGTATTATATTCCTCTTTTATTTCCTCTATGATTTAAAAGGGAGTAATTTAGAAAAGGAATTTGATATAGTTTGAAACAAAAGAGCTTTTGTAACATATTCACTTCTAAAATAAATTGCGAGGATAATTAAAATCAGAATATACATATATTTTACTATATATGGCTTATATGTTTTATAGCAAAAAACATTAAAGGTCACAATTAAAGGGTAGATTAAATAACAAAAGGAATATCAGAAAATTAAATTATTCTAGTCATTTATCCAATAGAGAAATGAACAATTCTAAAGGGAAGGTATGCCTGGTGTCAATTTGGAAGAAAAAATACTGAAATTAACTATAAAAGTTATTTATTTGGAAATTAAGTTCTTGAATCCATCTTGTTTTGGTGAAAAATAAATGACTAGCCCAAGGCAAATTGGTTTTCCAATACTTTAACTGTCAATATTATAGAAAATGCTGTGGGCAAATTGCGACCTCATAGCTATTTAATCTTCAAAAAGAGAATTTAAAAAATTTACAAATTGACAAGTTATTATTTTATTTTGAATATTTCATTTCATTTTTTTTTCATTTCCGTTCCATTTCGAACAGCCAACCAGTGGCCATAGTTATTTATCGGTATCCAATAAAAATACAATACTTTATTTTATATCTCCAACTCTAATTTCTAACTAGTTAACTATTCCTTTATATATTTCTGCCCGATCATTTAATCTATGTTAAAGAGGATGACTTATTTGAAGAGTGAGCATCTCAGCACCAAATAAATAAATATTTCTCAAAAAATAAATCCTAGTTTTACGTAATTACGTGAGACATTTGGGGCAACAACATTGATTGGTTGAATAGAGCAGAAGAAATGGCAATATTAGCTCGGGTAACTCGTGATCGCCATCCAGATACTCATCATATATCTGCATCATTAATACCTCTTGACCTTTTATAATATTTTCAAAATTCTCTTTTTTCATACTTTTTCAATTATTAACCAATTATACTCCTATATAAAAATTTATTAATTTATAATATTTAATAATAATAATATCACAAAGTTAATTTGAATTAAATATTGTTATTTATTTATCAATAATCCATTTATTTTTTTACAGCAAAAAATCTCATTTTCCATCCATTTCCACTCGAAAGGAATGGTCTCTCGGGCGTAAATGAAATTTCCATTAGGTAGAGAGTAAAAAGGCCATACGCATCATTCGGATATTAAATTAACAAATTATTACGTAGAAGCTGTAGGGAAAAAAAGCTAAAAAAAAGTTTAATATCCCTTTCTCTCTTCTCTATTTAAATCAAAGATCAAAGAAATATATGGCTTATTAAAATATCTATTAAAAAACGTCAAATCACAAAAGTACAAAATTCATTAAAAAAAAGAGAAACAATATTTCTTATTTTGGATAAAAAAAAAATCTACTCTACTACTGTAACGATGAGTTTCAAGTAGAAATCTCGAAATTTAGTGCTTCAAGCACTCAGGAACACTCAGCAAAATTTTTGATTGATAAGTGTCCATCTCCAGCTCGGAAATTTAAGTAATTAACCGTTGAGCTAGAGCTTTGAAATTTTTTATATATTATCTTTAAATAGGAAATCACAAAAATAATTATATAAAAATATGAATAGCAAATTTTTTGACTACGATCACAACGCTCTGCCAAGTGGACAATTTTAGAAGCTATTAGCTTCAAGAGGTATTTTCAAATTTTCAAAATGCTACTATTGATAGGGGTAGTTTTAAATTTTTTCAAAGGTTTTTCGAAAATTTTTTACCTTGACACCTCTCCCCCGCATCTATCTAATGAGTATAAATAATCTGTTTTTGAATCATTTTTATTATTCATTTATCGTTTACTTTCCCACACTATTATACATATATAATAGTAGGGGGAAAGTATTATGATATGTGGATGTGTGTAGCTTTTATTTCCGCTTATATCTCTGGAACCACTCATCGGGGATGAAATTCAACAAATTTGAAGCGAATCGATCCTCAGGGGGCGGTAAAAAAAAGCCCTTCTCAGAATTCGCTAGCCCAAATCTTTTGAAACTCGGTGATAATAAGATGTTTCTCTCCAGGTCTGAACCAATTTTCATAACAAACGTTGGATGGAAGAGGATTTATTCTAAAAAAACGAAAAAAAAAAAAAAAAAAAAAATATAAAATAATAAACATAGGTCATCAATTAAATTCTAATTGATTTAAATAAATATGCCTGGATAATATGTATCGCAATTACAATACATTGTATATCGTTTAAAGTCTATATGGGCTCAGATACCTAAGTAGAAATATTATTAAATTACATTGTAACCGTTAAAGTCCAAAGTATCGGTGTGATATTACCTAAAGCTTTAATTAAGTTAAGGTCTTTACATTAACTAGACCACGCCAGCATTAATTGACACTTGCTAAGTAATAAATCTTACTTTTCTAATGATTCCAATAATATAGCCTCTTTCCCTTGGATCAGAAGTAGAGGACGCATTTCGCGTCTGTGGTTTGCATCCCGTCCTGAGCGTTAAAAATTTATTGCGTATAAAAAGGAGGCTGTTGTATTAACAATGGAGAAAGGGCCCGACTGCTGCTCTTTCCTCCTTCGATTTATTTAAATTGTTTTCGCTATCAATGATTTAAAGAAATATAGACGGAGGTTAAATGGCCTGACTTAAAAGACTTAAAAATAAATAAATAATTCAGTGAATAAATAATTTTTCTAGTCTTTTCAGCATCTGAGGCCATATAGACTTGAAACAATATAATATATATATATATACCCAATATATTTATTACGATACTTGTAATCCAGGCATATTTATTTACACTAATTGGTATTTAATTGATTTAAAAAAATTTTCGTTGGCCTGGGATCCGAACCCACAACTCTGGGCTTTTAAGGTTATCAATATCGAGATCTTGACTTGCATATTCGATAGAGTTGTGGAGCAGTCATCTTATATTTATCAGAAGGGATGATTAGTGACGGCCTTAAAGCTTAGGAAAGTGTTGCCTATTTTTTTTTTAGTAGAGAAGTAGATCTCGAGAATAAACCACCTCTGGTCTAAAAAATTATATGGATGATTAAAAAACACATCAGTACTATTTTTTCACATGTCACAATCTTAAGATAACGAGACTGACGGAATTACTTCCAAAGGAGAAAATATGGCCGTATGTTAGATAAAAAGTTTCAAACGAGTTGTTTATCCAAAATCAATATATCTCTTAACAATAGATTATATATCCATTTTTATTGATATATGAATATTAAGATTTTATCGAAAGCCCAAGTAAAACATCTTATTGTTCAACTAATAACTTTTATGATCAGACATTCCAAAATTAAATATTCAGAAAAAGCAATCATTGAATAGAAAAGAGAAAATTATTTTTTTAAGGGGCTTAGTAAGTTTACTTATAAAGATCCTAGAAATGAATGTATTGAAATCAAAAAAGGCAGTTATTTTCAATGTAGACTATATAAATGATTTTCTGGTTGGTTAGTAAAATTCCCGTCTCTGCGATTTGAAAACAAGAAAGGATTTCATTCCAGAAACCAACATCAAAAGGGATATCCTATTCAAATGATTTTTTAGTAAAAAGGAGGTTCCTTGAAAGGACAGAATAAAATTCAAATATATCTTAATAAAAAGGTTATTCTTTGTTAATATTATTCATTTAATCGAAAAACTCTTCAACTACAAGATCGATTGAAATGCGAAATTTTTTAATTCCATCGATTATTCAATAGTAATTGACAAAAATTTAAGCTGCTAAAATATATCAAAATGGAGTTAAGGAAATGAATCAAGGATGAAGGACTAAGGGGAATGTTTTTTGTGGGGCCTAAAAAATTTGCAAAAAAATATTTCATTGATTTTCAATTAAAAAAATAATAAGTAATTTGACAAACTACTTCGGATATTCAAAATAGTGAATAATTTAAAAAATGTTTGCCAAATTTTTTTGACGCTATAAAAATCAATTCCAATGATTCTTCATTCTTCATTCAGATGGGAAGCAAAAAACCAAAGCTTTGGGATCTAGAATATTACGCATTCTCTTTCTATATTATTTTCCCATTTAGAAAATTCGTATAGATCAGGGTTTCTTAAACTTTTTGATGTGGGGACCCCATAATATTTACGAAAATTTTGTGGGACCCCATAAGCATTGCAGGCAAATATTTTTTTGCAGTGTGAGAATTTTTGAAATGTGTTTCCACTTTTTAACATCTGATATGTTTATTATTCTATACAGTTTACGCTGTACAACCGAAAGAAATGATAAAAATTACATAAGAAATTTTAAAATAAAGCCTTTTTTAATTATAATTTGAAATATTTATACGCAAAGAAAACTAGTGCTGTTCGGTTTCACTTTTCCTATTCTTGATACTTTTTTTTTATATAAAATTAAATCAAATTTTAATGTTTCTTAGAAATCACTCGTGTATTAATAAGTTAAAGATGTTTCAAAATCGCTAAAATTTTTGGTGAAACCTGCTGCAGGTCCCGCGACCCACAGTTTAGGAAACTCTGGTATAGATTATCCTTTTTTTTTCTTTTAAAATTTTATGCCAGTCAATAAATAAAAAGAATCTAAATTTATATCAGAAATGCTAATTCAAGAGAAGTTTTAGTTCATTCATGAATACAGAGGTCTTTTTATGAAAGACAAATTTATGAATATTTTTAAGATGAGTAATAATAATAATAATAATACTTTATTAAAAAAAATGAATAGATAATTAATTAATACAGATACAAAAAATATTATTTTTCAAAAATTAAAAATTTGAAAAATATTTTAAGTACATGCCTTTTCTAATCAGGAATTTTGATTGGCAATGTTGAAGAAAGGCAACACCTTTATCTTATCGACTCATTCAAGGATTAATTGTGATTATAATAATAATAATACCTGAATATTATTTATTTTCTTTTTTTTAGAAAGTTCAAAATATTTATATCATTCTTCTTTTTCTAGCATTATTCCTTGATTAAGGGTTGGCATTTAATTATGGATATGACCGAAAAGCCCGTCCCAGAGTCTACCACTGAAGAAAAAGAAAGACTCGTTGAGGGATTACAGAAGAAAGGCGAGTCTTAGCTCGGGTAACTCGCGACTGCCATCCACACATAGTATTAGGATATTCACATCATTATTTTGTGAAAAAAACTTACTTTCACTTCTAAGGGTATTGAGCTTTCTAATTTAATCTCTTCTCTTTCCTTAGCTTAAGGTTTAAGTTTTTAAGTTAAGATCTCACATTTCCAGCTTCTTTTAGCTCAGAGAAATGTTCTAGTTTTCCATTAACAAAGCGTAAGAAGATCTTTTTGACTCCCACCTTCTCTCTCTTTTCCCTGTACTTCATCAAGTTTTTTAAATTAAGAGATAAAAATATAAACAAAAGGATCTTCAAGGAAAATAAAACCTATATAGAGATGATATTAATATCAGATAATCTTATACTATTTATAAAAATATTTGATATTTGATATTTTCCAAGAGTTTTATTGAACTTGAAGGATAATCCTCGAAACAATTGTCTTTAATAGAATTCCTTTTTCTTCTTCTATTTGACCTGGAATGGCCTAGCTCCCCAATTACTTCGGGATCAAATTTAATATTTTCCTCCCTTTATTGCTCTTCTCTAGGGAGAAAGTAATTTTTTCATAAAAGTTATTTTGTCTGATATTAAAAAAAAATCAGAATATGCATAAATGTTCGAATTTCCATTAGTTTGAAAAACATTTTTATTTAATTAATTATGAATAAGTATGGGTGAGAATCGTCTTTATACAGGAATGTATAAATGAAGATGAAGAGAGCAGCCAGATATTTTATTTATTTACAGACTACAGGTCCATTTTCAGAATACACAATTATATTTATATATTATATTCATGAATGTACATTTGGGGAATTTAGCTCTGAAGATGGTTCCAGCCCAGGACAAAAACTTTAGCCAGGGGATTGTCAATAAACTAAATATCACTGGCCCTACCCTTCTTTTATTCATCTCTATCCCTAAATATGGGATCGGCCAAATGCAGTTAAATCGTCTTTATACTTTAATAAATTATCAATGTTTAAAATGGCTGCTCGTGCGGGTCGTTTTTAATAACTTTAATAAAATCAAATTAGTTAAAAAAACTTTTTCTCTATTAGTATTACCAATAAATAAATCCCCTCATACACCCAACTATTTAGGTCTTAGAGTAAAAAATTAAATTACAATAAATTACAAAAAAAAAGCATAAAATGAATTTGAATAAATTGATTGATGGTTGAATTATTTTACACATTAATCATGCGAGAGGATGCTCACTTTTGCCCTTTTGATTACCGGCTGTTGTTGGCCCTGTTGTTCAATGATTCACAGTCGAGTTACTGGGACGATATGTTGTCACTTTTAATTTATTATTTATGTTTATTTCAAAAATACCAACAATATTAAACAAAGAAAATGAATATTTATTTGAGGTAGAATAAATATTGGAAATTTCTATGACGGTTAGTCAAAGGAAAAAAATAAAAATAAAAAAAATAATTGGGATTATTTTAACTAAGGCTATGCTTTTGGAAATGAAGAAAATAATTTTTTTTTAACTTTAGGTTTAATTTAAAACAAATAATTTGATGAAGGTTTAGAAAAATTAAGATATAAGGATTAACCATCCTCTACTAAACTAGATTCCCCTCTCCCCCTACTTGCTCTCCAGTTGCTGCTACTTCGGATCATTTAATCTTATTTCGTCCAGTTTTCCCATTCGTTCAACTATTGAAGCCAATTTTTGTGATCCTCCATCATTGAAATCAATCTTAAAATCACCTACACTATAGTTAAGAAATTTCATCACTAAATCGAATGATTTTATATTTTGTTGGAATGTTTTTGCTTTTACTTTGATATGTTTTGTCTTTTATTTGTGTTTTATGCATTTTTTCTTTTTTTTTAATTTGATTTATTTTTTGTTAACTTTATATTTACATGTATTTTTTGTTTTTGTATTTACTTTATTTGTTATTATTTTTATTTATATACCATGGTATCTGATAAAATCTATTACTTTTTATTATGTAAATATATATTCCTATGACTGTTATTAAAAAAAAAAAAGAAATACTTGGGACTGCCTAACAATAAAGGTGTAGTCAAAAAGTCTTACATTGAATTATGTATTGCAAGAGGATGTAATGGCCTATGGTTAACGGCATGTAAATAAATAAATAAAAATTTAAAAAAAAAGTCAAAAAGTCTGAAGAAAAAAAAAGTTTTGATTAAAATAATGCTAAAGAGTAGGTTGAGGTGGTTGCCGCCCCCGCTGGAGAGACTCACTTAGGCCAGTAATGGCTCATTGTGATACGACTTTTTGGGGCGAGATTATCTCTCCCTTTCCTACCCCTTGAGGAGACTTCTGGCAAAGTTGGAAATAATTTTTTGCGACAAGCCGGACTCGAACCCGAGCTATTTTCATATGCTAAATTCGTAATCCGCAGCTTATCCGTCTTAGCCAATGGTTAAAAAATTTCAATTTTCTTATTGGTGATGCCCGCAAACACCAGCAGTGACTATGCTACGGCCTGTGACTCGGTCAGGTCACTACTGGCGCTATGTGCGAGTTATCCTTTGAAAATATTTACAAAACACAACCCGCGGCATCCACAAGTGGAAAAATGCAAAATAATTAAAATTCCTATCTTGTGAGAAATAATGGGAAATTCGCTAAAGAAATAATCGGCTTAATTCACTCTGTCTCCTTCCCTCTTGTGGTGGTTTATTATATGTGGGAGTGGGAGTATCTCTCCAGAAAATCAATAGAATATGAATCTGATTAATTCAAGAGGAAAATTTAAGGAAAATTACTTTAATAGGGAATATGAGCTTGGAAAGTAATTTTCATTTATTCAATTAGGAAAAGGATCGAGTCGAAGATTAGAAGATAAGTGATTAACTCTCATTGACAAAAGTCATCTTTTACTTGGTTTAAAATTAGAATATAAATTTAAATCATTATCTGGGGCTGGGCTAAAATGGATGGGTAAAGTGACACGTGATAAGATCGAATTTTGGCACACTTTTCTTCAATGAATAATTAATTTAAGAAAAACACTAAATTAAGTCCTTAGAAAACCCTACCAGCATTTTCATTAGTCTGTTTTTTTTTAAACGCTTTTATTTAACTTGTTTTGTCTATTTGTCCTTCTGTACGTCTGGACAACATCTTGTAATTCATTTTTCAAACACTTCACGATAAATTAGAACTAACTTAACCGAGGAAGTTGCGACGTTTTAGGAGTTTGCGGAAGGAATGTTTTTTATATTTTCGGGAATTTAGGCGGTCGCGAGTATAAAAAGGTTAAGAATTACTGGACTAGACAGCAATTTTATATATAGACTCAATTCCGATGGCAAGACAATATATTTATAGGCATTTGAAGTTTAAACCTATAAAAACAAAATATCTCTTTAACTATTAACTTTAGTGAATTAATTTCCATATAAAAAATGTTCTATTCATCATTTCCAACAACTTTTGTTTGAAACAAATTTTTGTATCTCTTACAAAAGCCCTATTTAAAGGGGAAATAAAAATTCCTAAATCAGAATATCCACTGATTGCAATGCATATAATGGCCATCTGGTGAAGCTCTAAAATATTTACTTTTATTTATAGTCTATTTAGGAGGTATGACTTCAAAAATTATTATTAATTTTATTAATTAATTAAATTAATTAATTATAATTATTATTAATTTCCAGCATTCTATCATTGAAGGCCTTTTCATGCTTTTCATTTTTTTAGACTGAGGGAACCTCAAACGTTGAAATCTAGACATCGATTTTTTTTACGTTTGCAATGTTTTCTCAGTATATATTTAATATATAGGTAAGAGAAAATAAAACTAGTGCGAAGTATTCACTCGCGTTCCGCTGACTTTATATTAACAAAAACTTTACGAATTACATATGAAAATTCATATCAAATTTTTCTAATATAAAATAAAAAGCCATTTTCAGAATTTTTTTATCTTTCGACATCTGAGGCCATTTATACTCCGTCCATTGTTTAAATTAATTGGTAGTCAAAATAATTTAAATATATTTTATCGCTCAGAACGGGAAGCGAACCACTGTTTTGATGTTAATAAACAAGGACAATTAATTAGACGCTAGTCAACTGTAATTGCGAAATGGACTATTTAGTAAAAATCTAGTGAGGATAAATATAGAAATTTTCTTATTTATTTAATCTTAATAACATGAAGCGAGACTTCCTCCGTGCTAAAAAAATCATTTTTTAGATAGTAATAAAATTGTTAATCTCTTGAATAGAAAAAGGTCATCAAATTAAATGCCTTTTGATATTTATTTTCTACTTTAATTAAATCCCATTATTTATCTATTTCTTTAATTTGAAAATATAAATTTTCTCATTTTGATAGTCATTAATCTATTTAAATTTCAATTTAATAAATTAACTAATGATAAAATAACGATGGATTTATTTTCAGCTTGATGAATTCAAATAGATAATCTATAATCTGTTTTGATGTTAATAAATAAGGACAATCAAATTGACGCTAGTCAACTGTGATTATAGTTGAGTTCGCGGAATGGATCATTTAGTAAAAATCTAGTGAGGATAAATATAGAAATTTTCTTATTTGTATTACCTTGTCAAAGAAGAGAGCAAGAGTGCATTTGATAAGACCGAGAGAGGGAGTGAATTCTAGGGGGTATATATACTCTAATAATAAAATGGGCCTTTCTTCACTTTAGCGTGACTGCTGAATTTGATTTAGGGGTTAAATTAATAACAACTTGTTATAAATTATATACTAACTGCTCAGAACCCTTTCGCAAGCTCAAAGCAGCTTAGCCTCTGTATTCCCATTTTTTCACCATCTGAGCCCATATAGATATTAACGATAGATAAATTAGTTATATAAAAATTAGGAATAGTGTTATATTTATTTAAATAAATTTTATCGCTCAGGACGGGAAGCAAGCCACTAACTCTTAGAAACTTGTCCTATAGGTAGAGAAACTGATCTAAGTAGATATTTAATTTCACTTATTTATAAATT
The DNA here is from genome assembly GCA_010014785.2 of Anisolabis maritima. Taxonomy (NCBI): domain Eukaryota; kingdom Metazoa; phylum Arthropoda; class Insecta; order Dermaptera; family Anisolabididae; genus Anisolabis; species Anisolabis maritima. The sequence continues at coordinate 17,380 of JAAAKE020091577.1, read as the reverse complement.
TTTTTTTCAGGTCGGGAGGGGAAGACAGAAACTCTCAAATCCTAACAAAAAATAATTCCCGGTGCAGTGATGTATTCCATACCACATCGGTTTCTGACTAATTCTTAGTACTTAATATGTACTTTCTCCTTCCAAACCATTTTATAATAATCTTATAATTTTGTATTTATATTTGTGTTTTGGTCAAGTTCAAGTTCAACTATCACTCTACTGGCTGTGATAGTTGATTTTGAACTTGACACTTTACTGGCAATAACTGTCATCGCGACAGTCACTGCCAGTAGAGTGATAGTTGACCTTGAACTTGGCCATAACAATTTGAGGTTTGTTTCTTTTTTAAATTTTATTTAATAATTACAATTTTCTTGATTGCGTGATTTAAATGCGGACAGACACATCTTTTATCAATTATAAGAAGGATAATCAATCTGTCTTTTATATCTATAGAAAAATTATTGAGAAAAATAAATTCATCTTTCGTTAAATAAGTACATGCATTAATAAAAAAAAAAATTATACCTTAAAAAGTATCATAAATTAAATGACAGTTCTTATATTACTTTTTTATTACTATTGAAAATATCTTTTAATGTTTTGTAATAAATCTGACATAAAACAAAAAATTTGTGAATATTTAAAATTTATTTCTGCCTCTATATTCAAGGTTTTACAATTATTTTTTATAAACTTGATTATTATTTTATTATGAGCGCACCTTTTATAGTATGATTGTTAATTATTGAGCTTTCAAAAATTCATTTTATCTTCTGGCTAATATGAAAATTTATTATTAATTTTTAAATAAAAGTTAAAATATTAAAAAAGATTTTTATCAAATCATAGCCTATCATTTAAATATATATAAAACTGTCATTTGCTTTTATTAAATTTTACTCTAGTTAATATAACTCAACTTGATAAATTATGAACATAATTTAATTTTATCTAAAATTATATCCTTCTTAGCAAATTTCACTCTACTTAATTTCTACAACATTAATTTTGTTTATTATTAATTTTCTTAATAATTTTACTTGGAGCCTAACATGGTTTACCTGTCACATGTAATTAATCATATTTAAGCCATTTTATTTAATACAAAGTTGGTAGATTTCTAAAACGGATATCCTGGAAACGATCAGACAGGTATAGTAAAGTATACAAACCCTTTGCCATTATCCCCCCCCCCCCCCCTCCAAACCAAACACTGGCAACCAACTTAACGCGAGTAATTAATTATTCGTCTCAGACTAAGGATTATTATTTAAGACATTTCTCTTCTAATTTAACTGATTTTAAACCGTCTTAAAGTTTTGAGTTTTTCTTAAGATTGAAATAATATTGTGAAAGAAGTGCGTATATTTGATTTATTAATTAAAGTTATATGAACTTTAATTAAATTCATATTTATGTTGAATTAATGTGTATGTGAATAGAAGAAAATGAAAAGCCTTTGTGAAGTCGTTGGTCCAAAAAATTTCCCATTATAATATCAGCGATATTAACAGGACATGTACAATATACTGAAAATGCAAAATCAGAAGCCAAGTTTAATATATATTAAATTTTGGTAAAAATAAAGTTTTACTAACCAAAAAGAAGGATTAGATGTTTAATAGAAAAAAAAAAATTAAATTTATTAAATATGGCTTCAATTTAGAAAAATGAAACTTTAGTTAATTTAATTAACTAATAAATTTTTTTTTATAAATTGGCACCGTGCCATACTAGAAAATCAGTAATTATTCCGCAGGTCACAACATTTATGTTTGTAACTTTTTGCTGATTTGATTTTGCTGTTCTACTCAAACAAATCCGTTAATTATATAAAAGTCAACTTTTACAATAAACAATAAAATTACATAGTATGCAAATTAAAAAATATATATAAAGTCATAAAAAATTTCGTAATTAAATAAAATCAATATTATTTATTTATATTTCTTTAATTAAAGCTCAAATAATTAATTATTATTGATATGTAAATCTAATATTAAATAAAAAAATTTAGATTAAAAACTATTCAAATTAAATTTTAATTTAAATTAAAATATTTATACTAAAAAAAGCTTCACACTCGCTGTAATATTTGTATTCAGTTTATTTAACAACTCATTCTATAAAGTACTTATGAACGATTAATAAAATACTAGATGCGAAAGCCACCTTAGGCGGGCTTCGCCCCCTTGTCCCCTATTTTTTCTATTTCTTATGTATGTGGCATAATTTGAATCTGACCCGAACAAAAAATTTTAAGATATATAAAAATTTCAAAGGAACCGTCTAACAGGAAATTATTCAAATCCACGTGAACACCAAAGTTGGAGTTTCAAATAAAGTTACGCCTGTGCGTCTGATTCTTTCTTAGGCATATCTATATCTATAGCATATCACACAAATCTTAGACTATGTTTATCTCTTTAGAAGGATATGGGGAGGGAGGAAATTCCAAAAAATTTTTCGAAAAATTTAAAATGACCCCTTAATGCTAAATATGAATAATATCATATTGAAAATTTGAAAATACCTTTTGAAGCTAATAGCTTCTAAAATTGTCCACATGGAAGCCTTGGGATGGAAGCCAAAACATTTGCTAAGCCTATGATAGACAAATATTTAATAACTTTTATGTAATTATTCCAAAAACTTTTTTGTAATTTCCTATTTATCATAGCATCCTCAAAATTAAAGATAAATATATAAGAAATTTCAAAGCTCCAATTCAATGGGAAATCACTTAAATTTCCATGACGAACAGCAGACGGACACTTCACAATTAGTATATATATACGTAGATGAAAATTAGTTGAATAAATTATTATCAAACAGGATTTTTATTCAGGAGTCTAGATAGAAAAATAAAGTTTTAAGATTAATATATAATAATAATTCAAGATATATATTTAATATGAGATTGAATCAAAGAGAAATTTCCTTTGGCTTACGTTTCTTTTTACCCTTTAGGTAGCTTCTAAAACTTAGAAGAAAAAAGAAGAATCTCACTAAGAGGATCTTTAAAGACAAATTTTAAGATATATTTTTTTTCATGAAAAACTCACAAGTAGAAAGTTATTATAATGAGATAATTGCAGTCTTATGGAATTTTTTTCTGAATTGATGTAACTATAATAGTATACTAACTATAGTAGATAATGACCATTAACACAATATTTATCTCTATATTCTGTAAAGTATTTTTTTAACAATAAATTTTATTTGAAAAAAAGGCCTATGTTAAAAATTCTATGTTTCAATGTTACTTAAATACATTTTCCAAAGAACTATAAAAATTGACTATTGTTAGCCTTGAAGAAGTGAGTGACAGCACTAAAAAAATTGTTTTTATTTTTCACTTGGCTGCCTGTTATTTTTCATCCCAGAATTCTTTTTTTTTTTTTTTTTGAGGGAAAAGCCCTTAATTAAAGGCATAACCCTCAAATCCTAACAAAAAAATCATTCCCCGGTTGGTTGTCCATGGTGTATAGTGCACCATTGGCACACACCAAATCCCATCATTAGTTTGCCCATTCCTGGTGCACTTTTTTATCCGGGAATTCCTCCCCTGGCTTAAATTTATATAATAATTACTATTTTGCAAAAGTGATATTTTATCGGAAAACCTTTTTTCAAATTTGTCAATTTATATTTGAGAAAAGTAAAGAATATAAATTCTACTTATGCGTCCGGAAGTTATAAAAGAAGTTGATAAAGATGTGCCTTTTCATGACTGTTTGTTGTTGTTGTTGTTGGCTGTGGTGATGGTGTTGGTAGAGGGGAGACCTTAAACCAATAAAAGGTCCAACCATCGAGGAGAAGAGAGATGTTGAATCGATGGAGGGTCTTCACAAACACCCCAAGAGAGTCAGAGAGTGGGAGCCTGCGATAGAGAACTCATTGAGGCTTAGTTGGGAGAGAGGGGAGAGAAAAGGTCCATTCAATTGCAAATGTATTAAGAGACTTAGTGAACCTAATGAGAAAGCCATTCTGCCGGAAACGAACTAACTACCGAAAAATAACAAAATCCCAACAAATAAAATTCAAAATAATTACTTAAAACGATATAAAATTTAGTTAAAAAAATAAAGATTCACTAGTATAAAAATGTATAAATACATGGTACCAAAAATTTGTTTTTACTTTCTCTAAAGTATATACAGAAAGTATTGCGATCGTAAAAAAATCGATGTTGAATTTTTTGAGGTCTAAAAAAATGCGCCTCGAAAAATCGTCTGTCTATGTCTTTGTGTGTGAGCAAGATTTCTCAAAAACGTACGAGGCTGAAATTTTATATTTAAGCTAAGTATCCTCGTCGCTTACACCTTGAAGCTTTTGAATATAATCGGCCAACGGGTACTAGTACTTTACTGATGTACTTTTTTAGAAGTTATATGAGTGTAGCTTTTTTTTTGACTTATACGTCAGTAACCACTCATCGGAAAAGGATAAAACTTAACAAATTTATAGCGTTAAGATGGGTAAAGCAGGTATTAAAATTTGGAGGAAATCGGTCCTCAGGAGGCGGTAAAAAAGGCCTCCCAAAATTTATCGCCCATCACGATTTTCTCAGCATCCACTGAGCCAAATCTTTTGAAACTCAATGATAATAATTAAAAAATTTGCCTTCGGCTCTAGGACGAAATATGTCGCTGAATGGAAGTGGATTATTCTAGAAAATTGAAAAAGAAAAAAAAAATGGGTAAAGATAATAAACACACATCATCATAGACGAAAACTTTATTTAATCCCTTTGACTTTTTCTTTTTTTTTAAATTGAATTTTTTTCGGCATCTGAGGCCATTTAGATTCTATTTTGGTAGCCAATATAGTATTTTAAATTCAATTAATGAATTTATTTATACAAACATAGCCTAAAAAAAAATAATAAAAATAAATTTGACGCATACTCGATAGGGTTGTAGAGCGGCCAAAGTATATGATTAGCTTTGTTATAGAGATTAGGAAAGTGTTGCAACTTCATTGTTTAATTTTTTCATTTAATTTCTCCTGGATGCATTTCTATCCTCGTATCTAGAAATAAAATATACAATATTTTTGGTCATCAAGTTTTTTTTTCATATTATATATATTTTTTTACTGGCATTGCATTTTTATTTTCTTTAATATTTCTTAACTCAAATGTCACTCATGATTTTTCGACACTAAAACAAATCTTTCCTTTTTTCCCAAAAGGAAAAAGTCATTTTTTATTTTAATATGATGGATGAGAATAGACATTATTTGACATTTTGAAAAAAAAAGAAAAAGAAAATACCCATATGAAAAAATTGTTCTTCATTATGATGAAAACTCTTGGAAATTCAATTAGGAAACTATTGGCCACCTGCGTCTGGAACATCACCAAGTTTATTGTAGTCTATTGAACTGACAACTTCAAGATGGAGAGGCTGATCAGGGCATCCCTCCGTTGAATATTTATGATATTAAATCATTGAGTTCACCATTGGAGATAGTGATTAATTTTTGCAAATTAATGCGAATTAATTAAACGTTATTTGAATTATATTTTTTTTTTTTAGTTTTTAGTTTAAATATATATATATATTTTTAAAGCTATTATGTACTAAATTTGATTCAGAAAAAGAGCGCATTTGCAAATGCCTCTTATCCACGGTAATAAGGCAAAACTAAGATGTGATACCTAATTATTTAAAATAAATTCTACCCATCTTGGTAGGAGCATATGTCACCTTCTTTAACTTTTTTAATGAAGTGATTTTTAATTTTTGTTTTATTTGTTTATAATTAAATAAATATATATTTTGTGATGTATCGTTATTAGTTGCCTGGCTGGTTTAATTTGCCCATCAATCAATCAATCAAGCATAAAGAGAAGGGAAGGAAAGCCAGGGAATGAATCAATGACCTGGATTATTCATCAACCTATAAAATCACTGACCTTATAATTACTTAATAATTATATTTTAAATCAATTAGATAAGATGTGAGAGAAGAAAAAATTCCAAGGATCGTCTTAAGAATTGAAATAATTGTGTGCTCTAAATTTATGTTCTAAATAAATACATTTCCAGGAATTTTCTTTAAGTTTTTTTGTCATCTAATACGTCCATATTTATTTAAATTAATTGATAGTCAATATAATTCAAATAAATTTTATGACTCAGGACGGGAAGCCCATATATGACCCTTAGATTTATTTTTGGGTTAATTATTAATAAATAGCACTATTTATTTTGGAGTTTAAGTTAAATTTTATAATTTAGAGTAACTTTTATTATTAGAACTTATAACTTTTGGGCTACAAGCGAGCATCTCCAGGGCGGAAGCTATATCGCATTTAGCTTAGTCATAAAAAACTTTTTTGACTAGAACAAAATCGGACTTTGTTAAAAATTAATAGACTCCTCTGGATTGTAAAAATTAGTTTTTGTTTGTTTGCTTGGAAGATACAATACAAATACTAAGAAGTTTTTGGATTAATTGCTTCTAGAGCGGGTCACATATGCTGTTATTAAATCTTTCTAGACACCTGCACATGTATTTAATTTCACGTTCTAGAAAAGCTCTGCAGAAATTAAAAGAAAAATCCTTTAATGAGTTGGCCAATTGGGCTGCCTACGCTCCAGCACTTCATTGTATATATATAAATAAGAGCCCAGTGAGCTTGGATAATTGCTTAGATGCTGGTATAAATAATAATTTTATACTGAATGCTTGATAAATCCATTTGATGGTAACATCACCTTTAATTTCTTTGAGATCTAAGTTAGCTATATAATTTAAAATTTAACCTGTAATAGATTGCTTTACAAATCTGTTTAGATTTGAAATCTCCTTTTGTACTTAAAAAAACTTCAATCAAATAAATTAAAACCGTCCTAAAAGGATCTAATTACTTAATTAATTTAAACACTTTGTGATTTAGAGGATATAAATGAAAATATTTACGTTAAAAAATACTTTCTCTTAAAATCACACTAATTAAAGAAGAATTAACATAATAAGCTTTTAAAGCAAAATTTAATACCCCAACCTTTTGAGATTATTTATATATCTTAAAAAGACCATAAGAAATAAAATCCTTATAACATCGTAAAAAATATAAATTGAATTTAATGATCACTGATACTCATAACTTAAGGTGGTATAAAAAAAAAGATGGAATAAGAGATATATCAGACTCTGAAGGAAATATATAACTTAAGAGTTGGAAAAGTCATTCAACTTTAATCCAAATTCCGAAGAAGGTTTATTTTTACTTGATATTTTTAGTGAATGTCAAAATGAATTTCACCGTGAAATTTTTAAAGATTGAATTAAATCTAAATACACATTTTTTTTTTATTGAATCCTTAAATGAGAATTTAACTTCTTACTTCTTAGATGTCAAAATAAATAAGATTAAAAGAGAGAGAGAGAGAGAGAAGTAAATAAATAATTTAGTATAAAAAGCATTTTATTAGAAAAAGTTTGATATTTACACCTTTTTTAAGACTTTAGGCTGGAGCAGAAGTTGAATCTCGTTTCAAGTTAATGACAGCCATTCCCTTCCCGTCGAATAAAATTTATTTAATTTAAATTGGCTACCAATTAATTTAAATAAATATAGACTCGCCTAAATATCCTTTAAAATCGAAAAAGACTTTCATCATCCGAGGCTGAATTTATTTAAATTAATTGTTAGTCAATTTAAATGAAATAAATTTTATCGGAAGCAAACTGATCCTTAGACCATGAAGCAAGAACTTTCTTTATCTCTGCTCTAAGGGTTAGGTATCTTTGTATTTTTTCTTATATTAAATTTTATTCAGTGAAGTAATTGATAGTAATGACTTCGAAGACTTTTTTTCTTGAATAAAGCCAGTAAATAGGCATCCGTTATTATGTTTATTCAGAAAAGGAGCAAATAATTCAAAGGATTTTTTTCTAATAAAAATTATATAATAATTAAATAATTTTAATTAAGAGATTCAAAAAAAAAAAAAAAAAAAAAAATACTTCAATAAGAATAAAAATTACATAAAAGCATGTAGATAGGCAACTAGGAACTATTTTTTGACTAAAATTATCTGATAACTGTTACTAATCCAAATTTATTTAAATTATAATCTGAAGGACTCTGGCTATCCCATATGCTTGAATTTTTGCAGCCAGGTAGGTCTTTGAATAAAAATATCAGAAATGGGAGTAACTGAACCTGATGATGATTTTTAGATGTTCATTTTGGTTTGTAAACCATAATGACCATAATTAATTTTTTATTTTGTTTGATGGCTTGGAAGGTAGGCAACTCAAATGATGAGGCAAGAAGTTTTTTCGATTAATTGCTCCAAAGCTCTTCTAGAGTGCACTTGTTCAATCTTCCCTGAACCCACTGGACAATATTCTAAAATTTTTGAATAAAATTATACGAAAACTGCTATTTATTCAATTTATAAATTTAATTAGTATTGATAGTAATCGAACCAATGATGGTTATTAGATCTTCTTCAAAGAAATATTATTTTGGTTTTCAAAGCATAATAGCACAGAGGATATGTCTGTTTGCAATCAATCCAGGTTTAGTTCTAATCTGATGGGAAATTTATTCAAATTAATTGGATAACTCATATTCAATAAATATAAAAATAACAATTGAAATATTTGGATGGATTCAAATGACAAAATGACAAAATGTATTTTTGTATTTAAAAAAAAATAATATAGCTATTGAATAACAAATCCATAAAGTCAAAAAATTTTTTGTTAATACATCATTGCATGTCATCAGAAAACCTGTTGAATCAGAGCAATTGTTATACATATAATATCATTTAACATAATAAAATGGATTCATAAATTGGTTTTTATTAATTAATTAATCTCGATTCATATTTAACAAAAGAATTTTTCATAATAATAAATTGTATTAAATTGAACATACTAGCCTTATAGGTCTAAAAGGGAGAGAGCAAATAAACGATAAGAGATATAGAACCAGTTGCAACTAATAAGACAAGTAGACTGACAAATGATTCAATTCGGTTTAACTTGATAACTTTATGTGATACTGTGAATTCCCATTCACAGATTCGTACCTTAACCTATATATTAGAGATTCAATAGAGAGAAAGAAAATTGAAAGTCAATAACCCTAAAGGTAGAAACTTATCTTAAGATGCTTGTTTATGGATGATTCGAAATCCCCAGCCCATCAAAAAATCAATTTATATTTTTAGAAATTGTATCCGATCTAAAGTATATAATACCGTACATATTTGGAAAGGGAGAGATTTAATAAATTTTCTTCTTTATTGAAATTTTAAACAAAAAACAAAAAAAAAAACCAATTTAATAAAAAAGCTAAATATATTAAATTTTATTTGAAATACAAAATTCCACATAAATTAACATATTAACAAAATTAAATTTGGAAACAGGTATCTTTAGCACTACTCCCGGGGACAGAGGTTTGTATAATTATGATAAAATCTTTTTTTTGAGCTAGAAATTGTGTTCTAGGGTGCAACCAGATGAAAAATAAAAACAAATCTGTCCTTGTTGTAATATTTCGTACGCCTGTCAGGGCTAATAGCTAGTCAATTTTTTAAGGAATCCCGCCCCTAACTCAAATTGACTTCTATAGCCAAAAAAAGGGTTATTATAAAATCATATTAAAAAAATTAATATAGCCGGCGAAGAGGACCAGTCACCGAGATCATCGCTATTAAGCAAACTTTGCTGAAAATCGGACAATTAGCCTCCAAGAAACAAAAATTGTATGGAAGGATAGAGATTAGATATTTTTTCCTAACACATTGGACATATATGTATATACGTATGACATATATATATATATATATCCAATGAGATATATTTTTTTCCATTTAACTTCAACTTTGGCTTATGAGGCTATCTTAACTTAATAAGCCAGAAAATAATATATATATAAAGTTATAAATTAAAAACGTTTTTAATTTTTGTTCATTTTCTGACTTATTAATCTTAGCCATTTAAGTAAAACACCAAATATAAATAAAAAATTAAACACTTTAATTGTTAATTAATTATTTAATTTAATTATTATTTATATTTATTTATTTATTTATTTAGATATACGAGTATAGACTATTTATTTCTTTATGTAAAGAAATTTATTTCTTCCTAGCTCTTCTTCCTATCGAAAGCCAGACCAATGAAGGAAGGAGAATGTGAATGATGGAGGGGGGAAGTAGATGGAGAAGTAGTAAAACTTAAGCCAAAGAACTCAGCAAATTTGATGACATGCCAACCCCCTGGAGCAAATAAATGTTCTAATCAATATTTCCACTAGATTTAATACTGAATTACCAAAATTTCTCTATTAAGATTTATTTGAAAGGGATGTTTCGTAACAGTTATCAAACAAAAAAAAAAAAAAAAAGGCAAAACTTAAACAAGCTTCTAATAATTAATAAAAATTAAGAAATTTGGTGCGACTATTAAATACAATAGTTAGCGATTTCTTATGCGAAAGTAATAAAATTTTTATTCATTTTCGACATTTCTTATATAAGTGTTAGTTTTATTTTAATTATGGCAATGAATACTATCGTTAGCAGGGAGAAGGGGAGGGGGAGTTCATAGCCCAACTAAATCGCCATAAAAAAAAAATATGTTGAGTAAAAATTTTGATGACTGTTATAAATTATAAAAAATTGTTTTATTTTCTTTAAAATTTATTTTAATCTACAAATGAATTATTACTAGAATATTCATACAATAGTTTTTTTTTTTATTATTCCATAAGATCTTTGTTTTAATAATATGCCAAATAAAACTTATGATCTTTATTCAAATAGATATTTAAATAATAATAATTTTATTATAACCCCCCCCCCCAAAAAAAAAATATTCTGGCTACTGTCCCCCTGATCGTTAGTTTTGAGTTATTAACTTCTTTTCTAGCAATAATTAATAATCAATTTAGTGCGGGGTGAGAATGAAATAAAAGTTTTAAGAACAGGCAACGTCGTGGAGTTCGAAAATATATTGTTATTCATTTTACCATTTGAATAAATCACCCAATAGAAGATAATATGAAATTACAAAAAAAAAAAAATGAAATCTAAAATTCAAAATAAGAAAAAGGTTCTGTCTTTTCATTCGGAAAATAATTATAATAAAATGAACTCCTTGCCTTACTTATATTGGGGATCAAATGATATAAATAAATAAGGAGTCTAAATGAACTCAGATGACGAAAAAGACAAAAAAAAAAAAACTCCTTGCCACCCCATCATTAACACGTGATGAAAATGTCTATTATTATGTTTAATTTGCTAATTTTATACTTAATGATTTTATGTTTATTAAATTATAAAAATTTTAAATCATCATTCTATATTAATTATATTTATGCAATCAAATTAGTTACATTTTAATTATGACAATAAATCACTCGAAATAATAATTCTATTATTCTAGGGATTTTTTCAAAAATTCTCTCATTCCTTCCGAGAGTAGATTCTCACTTTGACCCCAGACCAGGAGGAAGCAACAGTGAGAATGTTGGATTGATAGATGTTTTTGCCTTCAACTGCTTGATATCCTCGGCTAATCGTCTCTATTATAAATTAAGAAAATTATATAATCTATTCTAGTGCGAATTTTTTGAAAACTTCACTGGCTCTCTGAATATAAAAATGTACATCTTTATTATGAAGTATTTTTTTATTTCTACTCTTGTTTTAATTTAATTTAAAAATTTAAATTCAATAATTAGGAAAAGTTGAATAAACTGATTTGTACCAAAAGTTTATTGTTGTTTATATATAAAGGCTTAAATTTATAATTTAAATTCAATTGTCTCAATAGAATTCCTTATAACGTATTCGCAGGAAGACACACATTCAAAAATACAAACATAAACTGAGACACCTGCGTGAAAATGATCGTAGCAAAGATCCCAATTTATAGTGACGCATCCAAACCTTCCTCCTTAGTATGAAAAAAAAATTTAATAAAAATTCTATAAAATTTTATTTATTACACAAGGGCTAGTATAATTACAAGTGTAAATTACAGCCAAATTGCGTTTCATAGAAGTCTATAAAGATTCTCTACAGATCTGAAGTTGCAAAACAACTCGGGTTCGATTCCGGCTTACCCTAAAAAATTTTTCACTTTTACCAAAAATCTCGGCCTGCGTTATAAAAGTGGGAGATAATCCCACCTCCATTAACAGGCAGTAAGCGCCTATAGAGCCGTAAATCCTTCTCCCTCATCAAAAATAAAAAAATTCAAAATAAATAAAAATAAATAAGTTAACTTTAATTAACAAACAAATAATTTTAGAAAAGAAACTTTATGATGTTATTAATTTTCATTTCAAAATTTCCCTGCTTGTTTATCCAAAAGAGCTCCCCTTTTTCTAACCAAAAATAATAAAATTCCCCCCTAGCAAAGGGCCAATGTACGAAGCCTCCTCTGATGTAATTACAAAATCATTCCAGAATGTTTTTATTAAATTTACAACTTTTAAAAATATGTTTACATAAACAATAGGGAAAATTTTTTAGCTGTAAGCAGTTTTTTAATGTCATGTTGGTCAAAATAAAAAATATGGCAGTGATAAATTGTCTATGTTATTAAATCTAATTGATTAATTAATATTTAAACAAAAACAAACTTGTTTTGAAAATAAAATAAAAATAGAAAAAAAAAATTACTCTTAGCATTCTTGAAGAAATAAATGAAAATACATAATAAGCTAATTACTAAATAAAACTTAGGAATTAAAATAAAAGAGAAAAGTGGAAAGACGGATAAGAAATAATTAAATGTCTTTCGACATCGACGATAAATTATAAAGGTAAATTTTAAGATCCTGTCAATAACTATCTACTATTATTAAACGAGCTAATCTTGTATATATCTATATAAGTATATCCGACTCTAACGATTTTTATGAATTTTGGTGTATTTACTAATTTAGTTGTGAGGAATCATTTGCGCGAGGTCTCATCTTTAGGAAAATATATATTTAAGGTGTTTCTGTTCTGAAACCTATTTTTTTTTTTACGAATGACCCTTTCTTTAGGTCTTATGTTCATTAAGAAAAAAAAAACCCCAAGCTCCAGGTTCTAATTATTATAAGAGGAATTATTTAAACTCGCTCAAGGCGGGAAGAGAGCTTTTAGGCTTAGACAAGAGGAGTGAGATCCTTAAAAAACAGACAAAGTAAAAGATGAAGTCAATCAAATTATTAAGTAATTCAGTTAAAAATATAAATTTAATTTATATAAATATTAATAATAAAAAAATCCCTTCTTCTAAATAAATAAATTTCCAACAAAACATTTTTCAACCCTTTGACTAATAACACCCTTTTTTGTGTAGCGTTACTATTGTTTTATAACATGTTTTTATTATGTCATAAAAAAGCTCAAAGGGGGAAAACACAGAGGGCGTTTGGGGAGGGGGGTTTAATATATATATATATATTCAAATAGAATTTGATAAAAGTTCTTTTTGTTTTGCGAAAGGTTAAACAGTCAAAGTCAACAACAAAATAAAAACATGAGAGTATTTTTCCTTTAACGTTTTATGATATATAAAATTTGGTCTGGTTTGATCTAAGATTTATCAGAGGGTTTCATATATAAAACTAAACAAACCAATTTCTCTTATAAATGTTATTTACAATTTAAATTGGTATTATAGATAAGAATAAAAACAAAAAGAGAATTTATGAAGTTATTTTATTTCAAAAGAATTTAAAAATATAATAAAGGCATTGAAAATCCATCTGAAGAAATTTTTTGATATGGGAAACATTTTATATTATTATATTTAAATAAAAATAAATATTATCTTATAATGACACTGATGAGGTAGAACCACATCTCTAACAAAAAAATCCATTGAAAATTTCAAAAAAAAAAAAAAAAAAAAATTATATTAATAAAACTAACAAAAAGGGTGAAATAAAAATACAAAATGTACTGAAATCCAGACCACGAATTTTTCTCTTCCTTTCCTTCCATTAATTCCCGATTTCGAGGGCCGCATTTTAAAGACATGCGGCTGAGAGAATGAGCAATTTGACCCGTCGCTCGGCCTGATGCCCTGACGCTTGATGAAACCGAGAGGAATGACTGGCATAAAGAGATCTGAAGAATTACAGCCTTGACTCGGGTAACCTGTGGTCACCATCCACGTACTCACAAGAGGTGAGTCGTTGACTGTGAATTTATAATTCATTATCATTATCTTAATGGTGATGAAGAAAGGCAAAAAAACAAAAAAAGGAAAATCATAAGACATTCATAATAAAGATAAATGAGAAATGTAATATTATATAAGAATAAAAGAATAATAAAAAATGTTGGTCGTGATCGACCTGATGCTTACATCCCGTAGGGATATGCTAATAAATGATATTCTGCGATAAAAACATTTACTGAATTTATTGATAAATAAATTCGATAAATTTTTTAACTTTCGTTATTTCACTGAGATTATATATTAATAAAAATATTACAAATTTAATTTTCACTTTTGAAATATATTATATATATAAATTGAAATGGTCATTTTTAATCTTCATTACCACTGGCGTAGCAGTTCAAAAATTATGGGGTCTATATATATTATATAGGCCTATATATAAAGAAAAAGAGAGATAATATATCCTAATTTAAATTTCTTTATTAAAGCAAATTGATTTTTAAAATATGTGAGAATAATTTAAAATTTTAATTCATTCTGTTATATTAAAGATCAATGAGACTTGAGCCCCTTTCCTACGCTTTTGAATGTGACTTTTTTAACTCCAAGCTTACCTTCAGAATTTCCCCGTTTCTGATTCCAGGTAATTGGAGTTAAGGTTTGGGGTAACGAGCAAGAGGTTGGATTGTTTATTTAAAGCCAACTCACCTCAGAGGTCAATCAGTGAAGACACTTTCATATGCAAATGGTTATGTTATAATCAACTTGCTCCAAGGACAGAAAGTGGATTGAGGTGTCCTTTGAGATAGAGGCTCTAACGATATCAAAACCATAACTAATCATATGCAATATACAAACATCTAAGGGAAGAGAGGTATTTCCGTGATTTATTTTCTCAAATCTATATTTAAACTTTGTTTCTCAAATTTTCCTATGTTGATAAGTGACTTCAAATATGAAAAAATATTTTCAATATAAAATTTTAAATACATTTTAAAGAAATTAATCGGACAGATACTCTGAACAATTTAAACATACATAAATAAAATGCTTTCTTCTCTTTGATTAATCATAAACGAATAAATTTAAATTTAAAAAGACTGGTAAATGATTAAGAATGTAGTTCAATCTAAGATGACTTTTGGGAACTCGCCAGGCGATTCACCTGGCCTTCACCATACCCAATAGTTCACCCTAGATGTCAAGGGCCTGGTGCCTTTAAATCAAACTCATTCCGCCTCTTTGAGACTTAGAAATTCCTTAAACCGCGAATTGAAATAAAGTAGGAAAGTAGATGATAAATTTGTTTATTATTAAATAAAAGAAGTTGTTCAAATGATAATAATAAGATGTGATTTTGTATGAAACAATTTAATTTAGATTGTGCAGTTAAGTTAATTGTTGCAATTGTCTATTTCAGTTTACAAATGAATAGGAATTAATAATAAGCATTAATAATAAGTCCAAATTTCATTAAATATAAGATTAAATTAAGCACGAGGAGGTGCGATCTAAAGATGATGACTTGAAGCCAGGAGATTATTCTCCCATTTGAGAACAAAATAAGGCTTCTTGAAGGCGGGTTCGTTCAACTTATAAGTGAGCAGCGACGACGAATAAAGATGACAGTACCAGTACGGAAGCTGTGGAAGGGTGGACTAACACTAGAAGATTTCCATGGGACTCGACCTGGATTATTTAATCCGAGAGATTCAAATCATATTCAAACAGCGCCCCCTGATTAACTGATCTGACGAGACTGTTGACGAAACAACAGTTACAAACGAAGAACTACGATCGCTACAGCGAATAATCGAGCTGCTAGAGTACCAATACTATTCGCGTCCAGATGAAAAAAAGTTTCTGTTCCTTGAAATGAAAAAAAATGTTAAATTATTTAGTTATTTTATAATTAAATAAATTATATACTATATACTTTTCCTCAGGGGAAGATTTAAGGAGTTACATATGGCGCAATTTCGAAACGCCCTGAAACACATTTGAATATATTTACAGAAAAAAAAAAAACAAAAAAAAAACAGGACATTTATGGCTATAAAAAGGTCAAAAGAAAAATTCTTTTTTTAGAAAAAAAAAAATTCCATATTTTAAATCCAACTGTGATTTATTTTTTTATTTTTTAGTTTTAAATTCTTTTATTTTATAATATAAATGTATACATCTTATTTTTTGTTACATTTTTATTTAGTTATTATTTAATTGACCTCGAGGGGGTCCCTCTCTATGAACTTTAGCCTTTTTTAATTTTTCTATTCCGGTTTTTTTTTCCAACTATGATTTATATAATGGATTAAATTAATATACAGAGTTATAAAAATTGAATTACCAATTATTACTATTATTATATTATTTTTGAACACGAAATTACAAATTGGAAGGATTTTTTTGATGGACAAACCTTTAATTAAAAGCTTAATAACCCTCAAATCCTATGAAAAATATTCCCCGGTTGGTTACCCCTGGTGCATCATCGTGCACTGTTGGCACACACCAAAATCAATTCCCGATTGATTCTTCTTCTATTTGGGACTGAGAGACCCTCACCTCTCTACCCCCTCTCGCCCTAACGATTAGCCCACCCTTTCTCATTCAGATAAGAAAAAATTACAGTCATTAAAATTGATTTTTGTTTTAAATCTTTTTCGGCATCTAAGGCTATTGAGACTCAATCCAAATTTATTTTAAACTAATTGCTAGCTATAATTTTAGCCCCCATTCATGAAGAAAGAACTTTTTTACCACTGCTCTAAGGGGAAGTGTATAATGTTGGCCATTATATTAGTATAGATAAACATTTTTCATTCAAGGGCTCTGGGGGAGTGATGACTCTGAATTTTTTCTTTTTACTTTCTTGTATACCTTGTATAGGAATAGTATCGTAATCGTCCAAAAATTCAATCTGCTTGACGTTTTGGGCCTCAGAGTCCGAAAATATCATTTTTGAAATTTATATTCGTTAATTCGTCCAACCAAATTTTACATATGTTCACCACAAAAAAAAATCAAGTTTTGGGCTTTCCGGTAGGCGAAAGTGGCACTTTATCTGAAACGATTTTCTAAAAGTCATGATAACTCAAATATGATTTCATTGAGATGAGTAAAATGTTCTATACATATATATATGTGGGATGACGTCAGAGGAGGATGCCCCTAGCGGAGAGAAGAGGAACGAAGGCAAGGAGGAGAGAGC
>JAAAKE020091576.1:46575-65331 GCA_010014785.2 Anisolabis maritima | reverse complement strand
ATAATAATAATAATATATATATATAAAATTATAGCAAAAATAAATGAAAAAAATTTCATTACTCAGAATTCAATACCCCCAATCCTTCCTTTTAATTATGTTAGGATCAGTCAATTATTTATTCGAAACTGTTTGTTCTAAAATGTGATTTGTGTTATATTAAAAGTATGTTTTTTTTTTTTATTTATTTTTTTTTTTTTGGCATCTGAAACCATAAAGACCCCATCCATATTTAAATGTAGGCCAATATAATTTAAATAAATGGTATTGCATAGCACGGTAAACGAACCATTGACACAGATCATGAAGCAAGTCCTCTCTAAAGGACAGAGCAAAATTATATATTAATCCACTAATTCATATATACAGTAAAACATTAGGCTTTTCGGTTTATCGTTGTTTCAGTATTTTTTTCATTGATGAGTCTTTTTTTGAAAATAATATTTTTTATTCTAAGAAGAAAAAATTGTCAAATGAAATGATCACAATTATGCCAATTAATCAATACTAATCCATATTAGCTACAAAGAATATGTATAAACAGAAGCGAAGCTAGGATTCTTGTTTGGAGGGGACCCAACCGAACCCAAATAATATTTTTTATTGTGGGACCTTTAGAGTTAGTTTTTATTTATTTTATTAGGAATTTCATTTATTTTTTCATGTTTTTATTCAAGTTTTGTGTTCATTTTTTGAATTTTTGGATTTGGGGCACCCGTCTCCATTGAAAAGTAATAATACTTCTTACAAAATAAAACAAAAAAAAACAAAAAAAAAAACAATGAATAATTTTTCTCTATGTCGTGTTTTATTTATCCCCATTACTTGCACGTTACAATGACCTCCTTTAACGCTGTTGGAATTTTTGCATCATATCACTAGCATTAAATTGGATCTTACTGTACATTGGTTGTATATATGTATGGATCCCAATAGTTTTTTTTATAAGAACTAACATTTACAAACAAATATAATTTAATTACAAGATATTTAAAAAAAAATTAATTTCATCCGATTTTTTTTATATGATTAGAGGCGCAGCTGGGGACAGACTGACCTCCCTCACCCAATCACTTAAACTTAAAAAGTTTATTTACATATTTATCATAAAGTAAAATATTTCATTTAATTAATTAATTTTAATTAATTAGTGTTATTTTATATTCAAATTACTATAAAATAGATTCTTATTATTATATTTTTTATATTACTTCCAACTTTGCCCAGGGCTATTTTTTTCTAATTTCTTCCTGACCTAGGTTAAGTTACATTTTTAGTTTTAATAGTAATATATAAAATTTATTTTAATCTATAAACACCCTCACTAGAGTTATTAGTTAATTTTTTTATGATTTCATGAATTCATATTAGATTTGTATTTATTTATTAAATTTATTGAAAGCAAAATTTGCATTTAATTTCTTTGTTGCGTCATCGGATTATTTTCAATACTTCTCACGCTTCTGAAAAATAAATTAAAATATTTATAAATATTCAGGGTCATCCCAAAACATTCTAAAATGACTTATGTGATTCATCTCAATGATTGGGCGAATGTTCTTCCTACAGACAATAAGTAAGTTTGGTGCCTAACATTTTTATAATGGTTTAGATTAAAACGAGCTCTAGTATATAATTTTCTTATACTGTTTTTTGTCGGTTCGTGCTATCATCAAA
This sequence comes from Anisolabis maritima, assembly GCA_010014785.2. NCBI lineage: Eukaryota > Metazoa > Arthropoda > Insecta > Dermaptera > Anisolabididae > Anisolabis > Anisolabis maritima. Next base: position 63,654 of record JAAAKE020091576.1, on the reverse strand, counting down.
AAGGTTTATTGTTAGGATCTTAAATTGTTTGTAGGTTATTATTCGGACTTGAGGGGAAGGTCTCACCTTTTAAAAGAACCAATTCATTTTTTTTCTTTCAAACGAAACACCCAACGCTCGAAAAGTTTCTGGTTATCTATTTTTTAATTTCCAACTGGTTATTAACAATTTGTCTCCCGAAAAAATATGCCATCAAGAGTGGGCTATTGTGTCTTGAAGATAGAAACAATTGATAAAAGCCCATCTGTTGGATCCCTCGCGGCTTAAAAGGCGGAGCTAACTTCACTTCAAAGAGAGATCGCGATCGATTCGATTGGTCGAAATCGAAACCCAAAGAAAACGATTATCGCCTCGCGCCAATCGACTTTCGACTCGGCCCCAATTCAATTCTATTTATTTTTTAATTTAACCCTGGATCAAAAGCAGAACCCGAGGCAATTCCAACCACCATCTCACAACAAAACAGACAAAAGAAACCATTTCTCGTAATTAAATCGAAAAAAAAATTAATTATTATAAATATAATCTCTCGTATCCTGTTCTATATTCGAATGTTTTTTTTTTAACTTTCTTCAAGAATTTTGTTTAAAAACTTAATAGAAGAAAATAATACTTATTTTAAAAAGGGATCCTAATATTATTATAGGGAATGGGTGGGTCAGACAAACCATTTTTTTTTAATATTTATAATTTGGCCTTTTATATCATCATCTATAATTCAACGGAAATAATAAATCATAAATTAATTATAAAAAAAGAATTTTTTATAATCAAAATTTGTTTTTCTCATATCAAAATAATTTGTATATTGCATATGTAAGTTGATATTATAGGATCAAAATGGCTAATCGGAGAATAAATAATAAAAACTCATATAGTCTCAAATTTATCAATAAATCTAACAAAAAATTCATTCAAAATATTATTAATCAGGTGCCGGCAACGTGAAGCATTTTTAATGTGCCTACCGTCCAAATCCCAAAATAAAAATTTTGACTTAACATTAGTTTGACGAAATAATTTTCGAAAACAAATTAATGAATTTATTTTAAAAAACCAATACAACAAAATAAGATATTTTAGTAATAAAAAAATTATTTTTGATATTTGATTTGATATAATATATTTTTTTTTAAGAATAAAAAATAAATTGGAATATTTTATTCGTCTTAAATCATAAACTAAAACAAAAAAAAAAGAATTTTTATTTAAAATTATATTTCAATAATTTCCGCATGAGTTAAATTAAAATTTGAATTCATGTTAAATTTTACCCTCCTTCAGTTTCATCGCATGGTGCACCCCGAACTCCCGCATTTTTATAAAACGCCCTTACAGTAAAAAAAAAGGTTACCGACCCCTGTTATAGATGATGTGTGTATCCAAAATGGTGCTGGGAACTACAACATTCTCCACTAATATTGAATTTTTTTTCATAAAATGAATTTTCCAAGTTTATAGGGCGTCTCAAATTTTCCAAAGCCTTTTTTCATATTAAAAGACATCCTCTAAGGCCCTTGTATTTTGTTATTATTGTTCAGGAATAAAGACAAATAAAAGAAGAGTGCAGTCCAATGTAATTTCGTTTATTAATAATCTAACTAGCTAACGTTTCGGTCATGGGTTGGAACCATCTTCAGCGCTGGGATAGTGCCAATATAAATTCCACGAGAAATTTTTGAATATATATTATTCTCACGAGTCAGATACGTAGACACTGTGTAGAAACTACGCCCTGAAGCTTTGGACCCTCCTTATATTATTCTCAACAAGAGATTATGTAATCAAGAGAATATCCCCTTTATTGACTTCGATTCGGCTTTGAGAACCCACCAGTTACATTATTATTTATAATTTTCTTTGGTTTATTTCCCAGGTTAGGAGAAGGGATTGAAAATCGAGAGCCGCGGCAAGCCGGCCTGTTGTGCAGCCTGATTCTTGAAAAGAAAGGAAAATTGATATTGAAGTTCCAATAAAAAGTAATTTTTAGTTCAGGAAAGTCGAGACCTTTGTTTATTATACATATACAATATATTTATAAAAAGAATTAGGTATATATATATATGTGTAGCCAGACGCCTTGTGATCAGGAGGAAAGCAGGCCTTTTCGATTCGATATTATTTTAAATTAAAAAGTATGTTAATTTGCATTGCATTATCTGTAATGGCCTTATTTATACCTATACATATTATGTGAGTTGTAAAGTTCCGTAAAATTTTTTATAAAGTTTAGAAGTGGTTGTACACCCCTGCCTGCATTGTCAAAGTCCATGTAATAATTTTAACTTTTTTTTAGTTTTGTGCCCATATAATATAATGAATTTTTTAAACAAATAAAAATAAAAAAACATAAAAATAAAAATTGTTTTACACGATCCCACTTCTTTAGTCTTGTTTTATCAACAGAAATTCAAATTTCTTTTTAATCCCCTGGCTAAGAAAATTACATGAAAATTAGCCTAATTTCAATGAAGATCACAAAAGAATTTAATTTAGAGTTGAAAACAACACGATCGTCGTTCGATGTTATTTAAAATAAATTAATGCTTTTGTGTTTGGAACATCTATTGGAAATAAGTTAGCTTTTGTAAGTAATCATTATGTCAATTAAAAATAAATCCCATCTAAGTTGGTAGAGAAATGGAGAACAATAAGGAGGGGGGGAGGCCTCGGGGCCTTAGATAAGGGGGTCGGGAAATGTATCTTTAATGGCTCGCAACAATGACACAGATTCGGTGTAAGCCGACGCCATAAAGCCCTGAGCAAGGCAAAAAAATCGAAGCAAAAGGTTGACCAGAGAGGGTTCGAGTAATTAAGCTCACCTAAGTCCCCTGTAGCGAGGCATTACAATGGCTTTAGACAAGATCTTAGTATCTTACTAATTGAAAGCTCGGGCTAGGGCATTGTAGCTTGTAGGTTGCGCACAAGTCCGGCCTAAACATCTTCGTCCGTTGAAAATTGATCACATTACTCAACAAGGGAGGCACAAGTTTGCGCCCGGAAATCTTGCAAAGTGCATTAACGTGGCCACCACCACGGGGGTGGCTGTCTTGGGCACGCCGGGGGTGGAAGCCTCTCCCACTCGGGGGTGGAAGCCACCCCCAAGCCTTCCGGGGCCTTTGGCGAGCGCCGATTGTTCCCGGATTAATAATTTAATTACAAAGCAAAGATGCTTCTCGGTTTAATAATTAAACCAGTAAAAAAGACCAATGCAACTACCTCAATGCTTCATTTATTTATTTAATCTTAAAATCATCTCAAACAAAAAAATGATGTTTCAATGTACGGTAAATATTTTTTAAGAATAATACTTTCAAGTAAATGATTTTCATATTTTATAAATTTAATTAAAAATAAGAGAAAGTAAAAAAAAAAAAAGATAATAATAAAATAAATAAAGAAAAATTTTATAAAATATCTAAATATATATTTAATAATTCCTATTTTCTATTATTAATAAAAATTTTGAAGGTGAATTATGAGCTCTAAAAGAGGATCTCCGTCTTTTTTAAACGGATCGATGAAAATAGAAGAAATATTTTGTGAACTGGTTGACGGCTAAGAGGGAAATAAAAACCAAAGTAGAGAGAATTTTATTTATTAATTGCAATATTATAAAATTACACTCGATCAGGTTGTAGCTATATGACTCGAGAGAAATTTTTAGCAGTTAGGCAGGAAATTTTGCGGACTAGTACCCTGTTCTAAGTATAATATTGACATCTACATATTCGCATGTATATGTAATAAATTTGCTAGGGCATGGGTTGAGGAAATTTCTTCGTGTTTGTTTGCTGGAGGGTAGGCAACCCAAATAACCAACTTTTTTGATTTTGCACCTCAATTATTCTAAAGCAAACCACTTGCCTTCATTTGTTAATTTTTAGGGAGATGCATGAGAGGTCTGCTCTAGAATAATTGAGGCGCAAAATAAAAAAAGTTGGTTATTTGGGTTGCCTACTTTTAGCAAACAAATAACTAAATTTATCTATCCATGGTATAAAATGATAAATTTTTTTTTAAAATCTTGCTCAATAGAAGAGAGGCGGGGCTCATTTATTTCTGAAGTCTCTAAAGTAAATGTAAAATAATCAAAATAAAATTTATATTTATATGAATAAAGATAGTTACGCTGTAGATAAACAATTACAAGTTGCACAAGATGCCCTGAGATAGAATTGTGACTTCAAGAAAACTCGCGCAAACGCAATTAAATATTTCAATCTCCCTTGAGAGGTTAAGTTATTGACATTGTCAATATTACTAACCTTAAAAGCCAAGGGAAGTGGGTTCGGATCCCAGGTAGTCCGATGAAAATTTATTTGAATCGATTGGATGCAAATGGATTTGAATAAATATGCCATAAATAAATAAAACTATTTAAATAATCCTAATTTCTAATAATATTTATAAAACAGCTTTTTAAGGGGCTTAAGCCCTTCCAGACTTTTTTATGAGCAAATGTTTATACAAACCCAAAAGAGTCTGTAAATGGATTGCAAGAGTTAGCTTGAAAATGAGAGAAACCACATAAAGATAATTTAAGAAAAGGGACTCCATTTAAATTAAAGACAAATAAATTTAAATAGATAAATAATATAAATTTATAAATTAATCATAGTTTTTCTGAGAGATCAATTATATAAATTTTAGATAGAGGAAAAACAAATTATATAAAATTAAATGGGAAAATAGTAAGTTAGAAGTTTAAATGATGGTCAAATTTATATCTACCCGGAGAAGATTGACCGATGGGCCTTCTCAGAAAATAGAGAGGGCAGAGAGAGAGAGGGCCTGATCCAGAGGAGGGAAAAGGGCCAAGGACCCCCCCTGGATGCAGTCCCCATCAATGAGACAATCTCGGGCTGATTGCTGCGTGAGATACAACCGTTCTTCATTGAGTGCCAAAAACGTATACACACACACACAAACATGCGTACACACTAGACTAGATACATATTTGCTCACTCAGACAAGAACTTGTTCCCTTTTTCCTTCTCTCTTTTTCTCTATTCCTCTTCAACTTTTACTTTCAAGAGGCATAGAACAAACCCTAAATCAAATCATCTATAAATGTTTAAATGGAGTACTTAGGTTGATTTCATTTTTTTTAAATAAATCCATGTGTTTATTATTCCCGTGCAACAAAGGAATTGAAAGTGTAACTGGTCCGTCCCCTGATGGCTAATGAAAAGAGAAGAAAAGACTGTCAAAGAGAGATGATTAACTGATTGGGGTTAAATGCTCTGAGTGTTTGGCGACCAAAATATATTATATAATCCATATATTACGTCAGATTAAAATCAATCTCTCAATTGAGTCTTAAATGATTCTAATAATTATGGTGAAATTTTGTTTACAGTTTCGTTTTATAATAATATAGATACTCATCTGATATATTTTTATGCAGCAAAATTTTTGTTATATAAGCCCATTATGGCTTCTAGAAATAAATTCGTGTTTAATTGCTTGAAGGTAGACAACCCAGTCATTTATGGACTTATCGATTAATTGCTAGCGACCGCCTTTAGAACAGACCACTCATTAAATAATTCCTAGTGAGATATTACAACTCTAGAAAACTCTGGAGCAATTAATCGAAAAGTCATTAATGAGTTGGTCATTTGGGTTGTATCTTCCAGCATGCAAACATGAATGTAGGCATCTCATGGTAATATATTGCCACATAGTCAAATTAGAATTTTATAAAATATTTTATTGTAAATAAATAATTAATAAATAAAGTTAAGTTGTTTAATTTAATATTTAATTTCTTTATTCACGTGAGAAATAAAGATTTAAGCCCGTCTCCCTTCTACTAAGCACAATATTTTATAATTCTCAATTTAAATTACAGTTCTATATTTCTATACTTAAAAGTTATTTTTATGATTCTATACTATGGGTATAAAAATTTATTCGTTTTTGATTGCTGGAAGATAGGCAACTAAAATAACCAAATCACAAATGAATTTTTTGGTTAATTTCTTTACACATATGTTCACTTGATAATTTCTAAGGAGATTTAACAACTCCCCATGTGAGGTCTAAGCTCTAAAATAGCTCAGTGGTAATTAACTCAGTAAGTTCGTCATTTGGATTACCTACTTTCTAGCAACAAACACGAACTAATTTCTGCAACCCATGGTAAGTAAGTGAGGTTTGCAGGTTACAAAATCTACAGGCGTGAATAACAGAAAGTGGGTTCGATTCCCACGAAAGCCTCATTTTCTATCATTGAGGAGCTTAAGGAAACAAACTTAAAATCACAAAAGTAATGTTTTCTAAAATTTTTAGTTAATTTAATTCTTGGGACTGATTAATGATTAAATGAAAACAAATGTGTTGATTTTGAACACGCGTAAAAAAAGAAAATGAGATTTAAAATCGGTCAATTTCATCTTCAGGGCAACACAAAATTAATTACAGAGATAACGATATAAGAAATTACAAAAGCCAGGCTATGAGAGTATATATTAGAGTAGTAGAAAAGAAAAGCTTCCTGGCGAGTGACGATAATTTTTCCGACAGGCAGATGTAATCTTAAATGTATAATAAAAATCATATCAGCCCAAAAATAAAAAGGGGTTACTATTTTAAAATTTTTACAATTGTTCTGGATTTCTTTGAGATTACATAAAAATTTTAATTTATTAAAAGGACAAGATTCAGGGATTCATCCAAGCAAGAGGGACTCTCCAAGGCGAATATTATTCGAAGGCTAAAGGACCTTGCTACGGACTAAAATTATAATTTAAAAAATCAATCTTAGACACTATAGAGGCGAAAATATTATAGATATGTTACGTAGGATTTGAATTATCTTTGTATGAATGCATAAATCAAGCGTCACTCACTTTTCCTTATATGAACTATGGTAACTTATTTTTTTCTAGGTATATGATTAGAGCAGTGCTTCTTAACATTTTTATACTAACAACACCTAGAAACATTAAAATGATAAAATAATTTCGCGACCCCTCAAAAAATTTATTTATTATATTGGCATATAATTATTAATAAAATACATTTATCAACTTACTAACTATTATTTAATGAGATCTTCACTTTGTATTAATTGGAATATTTAATGCTACTCGAATGTTATTCGTTAGCGTTGTTTCATTTTTATTTTCTCTTACCTATATATGTAATATAGAGTGAAAAAGTATTGCAATCGCAAAAAAATTATGTCGAGATTTCAACGGAAATACATGTTTTGAGGTCCCATGAGTCTAAAAATATCCAAAATGGTCTCTCTTTCTCTTTCTCTATGTGTGAACAAGATTTCTCAAAAATGCTCGAAGCTGAAATTTTTATATTTAACCTACAAGCTAAGCTCCCCTCGTCGCTTGCACCTTCGAAGGTTTTAAATAAAATTGGCCAAAGAGTTCTTTCTTAGTTTTTGTCAATTTTCTCAAAATCCGCTCTAACAGTTTTGATTAAAATTCATAAAACAATTAATTATTAGATGATCTTTGAAATGTATTAATTCTTATCCCACCCAAAATTGTTTGAGACCCACTTTACTCTTGGACGTTTTTAGGTTGTGATTTTCTCTTAAATTACTTTAACGATATTGATTAAATTGGCTGTTTATTGAACCTAGGAGGCCAGACGCGAAAAATCTGGTGTGACAGGACATCACTTAGTTTTCCTTACCTTAGGTAAGGTGGAAAATCCTTTTTCGCATAAATATGTGGAGAGAAATAATAATAAATAAATAGTATAAAAATTATAAACTTAGAATTTTTCTAAAATTTTCGGGAACCTTCTAGAGGTTGTGACCCAGCGGTTTAGAACCACTAAAGTATAGAAAACCCCTTGGCCGTTGCCTGGCTTAATTCTTAAAAATAAATGACATTTCCTTAATCAACTGATATAAATATAATTTAAGTAAAAATGTTTTTGTAAAAAATAAATATATATGTTTTGGAAAAAGTTGAATTTTATTTGGAAAAGGTTGAAATTGACTTATGCTATATATCATAATAATTAAAATTCATATGAGGGATTGATTTGTATAAAATAAAAGATAATTAAAAAAAAACGAGCAAACCAAAAGAGAATTTTAATTAATTAAATTTTTAAAATATAAAGAAGCTTTCCTATTTTCTCCCCTTGTTAGCAAACACTAAATACGGCCTTGAATTGATCTTTAATATTTGTTTCCTTGTAACAATAGCAGATTAATTCTAAAAAATGATGAGTAAAAGGGGCAGACAAAAAAAAGTAAATAAAGCAACTTTGAATGGAAGAAAAAAAGAAGCGGCTTCGTAAGGGTTGTAGAAGACATTTCGCAAAAGCCCTAAGGGCTGCAAGGGAAAATAAGGTGGGGCACCAACGCAGAATTAGTTCATTATCAACTTTTATCATTTTTAACTAAATTCCAACCGCTTGATTTTTCTATTTCAAAGATAATTTTTTTGTTATTGCATGGAACAATAAAAAAATAATAATTAATAACAAGGTTTAAAATTCATTAAGAAAGCTTTAGCCGACCTGGCAACAGACTTATGTAGTAATTAAATCCCAGGTTAATCTCACAAGTTGTAATTGAATTATTTGTTAACACGTTATGATGGGGCTCTGAATCAAGGGCTGCGCTCCAAACTAATCGAAATGTAACTTGATTCCTGTTTATTTAACGAAATCAGTTATTATATAGGTGTAAATTAAATTTTTCAATAGTCTAATTGAAATAGATTTTTAGCTACCCTATAAATGCAATTATACACGGCGCAAGGATTAATACCAAATAAATTTAGTTATAGTATTTAATTTGTTTGTTATTTTTTCTAAAAAAAAAAAGAAAAAAAAACTAAACAATTTTAGGCTGCCCCTCCCTTCGCCTTCCCATTTCATAGATGGATGTGATGATGCCAAGAAGAATAAATCGGAACTCGAGTCCATCGAAGTATTTTTTTTTTTTTTTTTTGCTTTAAACTTTAATTAAAGAGTCGATTATAACAAAATCCAATTAGATTCCATCATTAAAATATCCCATTTTTTATATATAGGCTTAAATTAAGATAAAATTATAAATTCAAAACTAGCAATAAGTTATTTCGATATTAAATGTTCGGTCTAAAATAGTTTTTAGAATTATGTTTTTTTTTTTTAAATTATCGTTTTTTTTTTTTTTTTTTTGTTCTTTTATTTAAATTAAATCAATTTATAATTTACTGCTGGTTTTTTGTTGTTTCAGATTCATTATTGAAGATTTTTTAATTAAAACTTGTATAAAAAAATTATATAAAGTTAATTACGAATATTATTGAGGGAAAACTTTGTTCAGAATTAAAGAGTAATTAAGAGTATTGAGAAATTTCTTTGATTAAATCCTAGTAAATAAATATATAAATAAATAAGAATAATAAAGAGAACATTAAAGAGAAAGACAAATTTTTAATTAAGTTGAGTTATTAAAAAGTAAAGGTAAATTAAAATTTTCTTTGCTTTCAATCAATAAGAGAAGCTAGGGAATAATTAAAGTGAAATTTTATATACATTCTTTTAAACTATAATTTTAGAAATGTCATGTATCAAAGAAAATAAATATCTTAGCAGAATAGGTATCTCAACCTTTTCTGACCTTTGTAGCTCATTTCCTTAATTATACAAATTTTATATAAAAAAATATATGTATATTATAAGAAAGTGTATCTTCCACCACTATTCTTTTATTTCGCGTACAACTAATCTATTATTTACGTACTCGTGAGTGCATAGTCCAGGTTGAGAACCGCTGTATTAAAAAATTAGAAAAGGAAAATACATAAGTAATAATGAGAAAAGTGATCAAATTGATTGCTCATGTTCATGATGAGATATAAGAGCTCTCTTACTTCCAACTGAAGACCAAAGGAAGTTTTTTGGTCAGAGGAATGTAAGAACTACATGTGAGACTATATTGTCGATAGGAGCTTGATTATCGGGGTGGAATAGAAGTAACTATTAACTATTTCCCGGCACCGGCGCATAAGACACTCTGTGATTTATCAGGTTAGAATTTACGAAAAATTCTTGGATCATAAAAGGATCACAGTACCTATTTAAATAATAACACACATATACAAAGGAAAAGGAACTGGTACATTAAAAATTAGCAAATACATCAGCGTTTATTCATTGTAGAATCCCAGAAATGCCTCACCACTGCTGCTAAAATCATAAACGTAGTTATTTTCACTTTGGTTGTCACAAATCCACATTTCATTCCATTATTTAAATATTTATATTAATTTCTAAAGAGTAACAAGTAACATTCCTGATCCTGAGGACCAAAATGTCTTGCACACTAATATATAATATTGCCTTAAACTTCATGGGTTTTTCTTTTTTCTTTTCTTTTTCGCTGAAATTGTCAAAAAAGAGAACCAATTTTTTTTTTTTTGACATTCTCTCTTTTTCTAAAAAATAACAACGAATTCTCTATATTTCACACTTCGATTGTTATAGTAAAAATCTTGACATCGATTTGTTTTGTGATCGCAATACTTTCTCATTATATATTTTATATCTAGTTAAGAGAAAGTAAAAAAAAAAAGACAAAAAATAAAGAGAACAAAATTTTAAAAAAAATTTCAAACAAAATTTCTACTTAAAAAAAAGAACAGGGTAAAATTGAATTCTTAAATACCGTATTTCCCGGCCCATATGACGCACTTTTTTTACTCCAAAATGTGTCCTAAAATCAGCCTGCGTCTTATGGGCCGGAAAATACGTCAAAAAAAAATTGGTTCTCTTTTTTGATAATTTTATCGAAAAAGAAAATAAAAAAATAAAAACCAATGGCAATATTATATATTGGTGTACAAGACATTTTGGTCCTCAAGATCAGGAATGTTACTTGTTACTCTTTAGAAATTAATATACTTTTCTAAATATCTATAACTATTTATCCATGAGATCCTAGTATGCTTTTACTCATTTATTTTTTTAGTAAGTGTGAAGATTAGTTTGTCAAGAAGCCGCTAGATGTCATAACATTCTGGAAAATATTAATATGGACGAGGAGGGGGAGCGAAGAGAGGACTTTCTCTCCTTCCAATGGAATCGAGAAGTAAACATTTTTTTAAAATAAATTTTATATAAAAACATCTGGGAATTGTCCCAGCGAACTTGTATTTGTGCAAGGGCTGTGGAAAGCTAGGGTTATTGAATTGCTCGCTTCCCTAGTAACAGTTTCAAAATAATAGTATAGATTTATAGATGTTTATATCTGAATCTAACATAAAAATTGTGATTTTTGGTAAAAATTCAAAATTTCGAATATTATGTTATCATGGACAGATTTTAAATATTTTTGTATATTTACATTTTTGATGCTTTGAAATTCAAAGAAATATTGTGGACAAACATTGAAAGTAAAGTATAAAGAACTTTTAAAGTTCGTTGAAAATCATTTTCAAAATTAAAAATAAATCATGTAAACTTAATAATTTCTTTATTATTATCCCACGACGTTTTATAAAGAAAATTTGAAAAAAATAAATTAAAATATTTTCTGCCTATATTAAATTTTTTTGTGATATGGAAGTATAAGGTCTAAGGACCTATAATGACCAGTGGTCACATGCAAACAGGAAAAACAGGTGAAGGAGGGAGTGAGGACTTTAAAATCTGCTTGTTGAGGTTGGATTTGAAAGATTGGAGATTGTACGTTTTAGGGAAGATAGTAGGATAGAGGTTGTTCCAGTCATGGGGAAGGCTGGAATTGACTAGTTCTACTAGTCGCGAGTTTAACGACAAGAGGATGTTGGGATGATGATCCCTTGTATTGCGGACAAACGTCCCTTTTAGAGCAATAATAGATTTAATTTTGGCAGAACATAGACCATGGTAATCTCTGTAAAAAAATTGTCACTGTAGAGACATTTCTTCTATGGTCGAGTGGCTGCAAGAAGGCAGTAAGAGACTCGATTCCAATCATCGCACGGCTTTGAATCGAGTCAAGGAAAGAGTGAGCATGCTGAGAAGCCCCTCTCCACATGTGGGAAAGGAGATTATTTAGAAGGCACAGACTTCCAAGTGAGTCAAAATTGGAAGTTCAGGCTAGTAGTAACGATAGTTAAATATTAGGCAAGACTGTACCTTTGGAAGTTTCCATGTTTAGGGAAAATCTCCTATGACGAACTCTCTTATTTTGATTATATATACGAATATATGAGTGAAAGTGAAATTTGACTCGTAAGGAAACTCCTTATATTTTGACTGCCATCTAAGAGGTCGCAACCCCCTAACTAAGGAGGAAGGTGATTTTAATTAATGATATTTGACCAATAGGGATTTGTTTGAAATAATTGGTAGTTTTTCATACAACGTCCTTTGAAACTGTAGTTTTTATCAGACTAAAATGGCATCAAAAATATAAAGTTTCCGTGAAATTTCACTGTTTCATAATGAAAAGGGGGAGAAGATGTTTTTGGACCGACTGTGGCACTTAATCCGCGAGAGCAAAAAACCTTATTCCTGTCTAATTATGCTCAACCACAATCAGCACACACATATTGTTATTTTAAACCATTAACAACCGTTGACCCTGCTCTTAGAGCAGAGATAAAGCTCCTGCTTAATGATCTAAGGGTAATTCGTTTCCCGTTCTGAGCGATAAAATTTATTTGAATTATATTGGCTATCAATTAATTTAAATAAATATGGATGGATAACTATTATCGTATATATATGTGTATTAACTTCAATGCCAAAAAGAAAAAAATGGATTCGTCTTATTAAGGGCGTTGTTTGAAAACTGTCACTTATTTTAAACAAATCCAGTTAGAATAATTTTGTTTCTCTAGAAATTTTTGAGAAGTATTGCAAAAAAAAAATTAATTCCGAATTTGTGAATAAAATTTATTTGAAAATAAATAAATAGATTTATTTTTGTTTCTTTCCTTCTGAACTAACAAAACAATTCAAAAGTGCATTTGATCGAATCATTTTCTTTTTTGACGAAATGCAATTTCGAAAGCAACTTAAGTGTCAAATCCATTTTGCATCATAAAATCCCTGACGGTAATATTTTATTTAAGGGGAGTTCTCCCTCCAATTGTCTGAAATTGTCCCGTCCTCAATACGAGGGGGGTGTCCAAGTACCCGTTTAGGACAAGCGATTATTTTTACTCATAAAAATTTTACTGATTTATTATTTTTGCTTTTTTTTTTTTTTTTTTTGAATGACTTTTGATAAAAATATATTTAATTGAAATTTTTCTTGAAAAGCTCTCTCTCATTCATCGAAGCTAACAAAATACAGTATAAATTGAAAGAAATTTCAAAGAGTTATTTATATAAAAGACTTGGCATCACAAAACCTTCAAAGTAAGGAATAAAATACTCTTATAAATTATAAATTTTTTTTCTTTGATAAACATTAAAGAAAAACGTATGGAAATATTTAAATATGAATTCAATATCAAATAGGTAAAAGAAATACAAATTAATGGCCTTATTCAAATAAAATTTGTAAATCAATATTATTTTTCCAACAAATCATTTACTCGACGTTCAAACAAAATGCGATGCGTTTAATTTCTAAGCATGAAATGGATTTTTATTCAGCTTTTACACTTTTTAAAAAAAAATATTTAGAGAACATATTTTTACGGGGGTCTTTTATATTTAGAGATTTTTTCAAATTTTCAAAAAATATAGCCTAACAGTACACAAGCAAATTGGTTTCTATTATCATTTTAAAATTTGAAACATTTTTTTCTATCTTTTCATTTTTGACCCCCCTTACCACGCTCTGGATAAATGTTTTTAGGATCGATTTAGGATACTTCCTGGTGAGATAGTAAGTTATCGTTTGTATATAATATAAAGAGAGATATATAGTATTAAGCAAAAATCGAATATCCCAAAAAGTCAAATTTCTTGTCATTTTTGAGTGAATTTTGGGCATTTTTCGATATTTTTGATAATGGCGAAGTTATTTAGGGTACTTCCCGATAAGATAGAAAGCTGAAGTTTGAATATGTTCTTCATCTACCTAATTTTAGGGGAAAATCTAAATTTCCGTTTTATTCTACAACCCCACCTTCACTTCTCCATATAATTTTAACAAAAGACCAACTTTTTATAATCTAAAAAAATTTTATTTTGAACTAATATTGCTTGCAATATTTATTATTTTTTAATATTAAATATTATTATCTAAACTCTCTACTAGATATAATTTCTAAGTTTGATAAATTTCACTTATTTATCAATGAAAAATAACAATTTCTTCAAGTTGCTCCCCACTTGTGGTCACCTAGCTAGTTTAGACCGCCTTGAGAAAGAGTCTCGTGATCAAGAGTCAGACACTACACAGCGGATATAAGCATTATATAGTGAGAGAAAAATGTAAGGAAGAAAAATTTACTATTAAAGAGAAATTAAGTTTGTTAAGAATTTTCTCAAGTTTCTTTTTATTGAGCCCATGAAAATTAATTTATATTCGAAAACAAAATAAATATAAATGAAAATTTTGTTTAGTATATGAAGATATAAAAAAAACCGACAATTTAATAATGAAAAAAATTCGCTAGACATCGATTGGCGAAGGGGCTGAGTTGTGCGAAGGAGGGATGGGGTTCTTTGACCCCTCGCTTTAGGCCATTTAAGTACTTGGAAGGTACTTTGAAAGGGTTGGGGGAGGTACTGGAGTATTGAGCTGGAGCCTCCACTGGCGACAAGACGACGACTAAAAGATGTATTCGAGTAATATCCCTCTCTTTAGTTAAGTTTCACGCAACTTTCCTCTGAAGAAATTAAATATTTAAAGTTTAATATTGTGAGAGGAAGTGCTTAGGTTGGAGTTGATGTGTGTGAGCCAAGTAAAACCAACCCCCACCACCATCCACCCCTACCACCGTCTCATTCCTGTACTAAGATTTGATGAAATTATACGGTTTACCACAAACTAACATAGAAATTTGAATAAAATTAATATAAATGAAATAAATTAAGCTCGAAATTGATGCATATTTATTAAGTAGCTAGGTAAACATAAAATTATACTCAACCAAAGGAAGAATAAAAAAAAAACATTCTAATATTGTTTCCAAATTAAAAAGTGTGAGGAGGGTCGACGACTTGAAATAAAGCCTTGTCATCGGATTATATATTGTCTCGAGCTAACAAACAATGGGAAAAACATGGCTCCTATAAATCAAAATCAATCCTCGCACTCATTTATCATGGGAACAGCTCAAACTAGGCTCAGGCTCTATTTTCTAATTGACAAGAGCAAATAAAAAAATGGATTATTTGTTATTTAGGTGAGATTATTGGATCGAAGGGGAAACCGACAAGGGAATTTCAAGTGGCGTAAAAAAAAGATGAGGGGCTTCAAAATCATAAATGCAAAAGCTTGTTTTTGTAATATTAATATATCCAATTCGGTTTTTATAACACGGTTAAAAAAAATCTTTTGTATTTTAGATATTTTTTGAAAATATTGATAATTTTATTAATTTTTTCTAGAGGTGGGAATGATGATATATACAAGTACAACTCAGGTAATGAGCGAGATGATTGTCTAGTTTTGAGTGTGCATTTTTGGTACCTCCCGGACTTGAACCAGGGATCATGCTGCTGTTACATTGTTGTGAAAACCACCAACTTTCTCAAAACAAACCCCTATTATTCAAAATTTGTTATAGAACGCCACTAACCCTCTGGGGCCTGCTCGCCTCTAGCTTGCGTCTAGTATTGTGAGATGTTCCAATCGGGTTCGCTAGGGCGATGCCGAGATATATCCTTGCTAGAGAAATTTCAATTTCTTTCTTATATATTGGCGACCACGAGATGATCTTTTTACTGGCTGGGGTATCTTGATGTAACGACAGCATATCCGCCGCAAAAGTGAACGTTCCTGCCGAGTCTCATTCCTTTAATTAATGTGATTATTATTTAAATATAGAACCTCTGACACAGCGGTACTTGAACTTTTCCCTTTAATATTAGTTGTTGTAATGAACCTCCATACACTTGGAATATAAAATTCTAAGTCCTAAAGAATATCAAATATTAATTTTAAATTGACCTTCGGAAGACAAAATAAACCCCTGCGTAAGATTCACCCTTAGAACAAAAAAGAAAAATTATTATAATAAAAAACAATATTTCGTTGTGCATTTCTGATTCTCTTCACAAACGAAATGACTTCACTAGAAATAAAATTGTTTTGTTTTGTTTTTATTTTTGTATTTATGAATGATGAAAAAACTTTATTATTCTTAATTTATGTAGAATAGAATCGAATTTAAACTGAGGGAAGAACATCTGGATATATATTAGTAAAATTCAGGCAAACCGATTTATTGCTCAATAAAAACAAATGAGGTGTAAACTTAACTTCAGGCCACCCTGTATAATTATCCACTATCCTATTTTTCAATGTTTTTATTTATTATTTATTTATTATTTTCAAAAAATTGAAAAGAAAATAAAAAATTTATTTAAATATATTATTTTGAAAATAAAATAATGCGGCATGAAATAACAGAAAAAAAAAAAGTAAAAAAGGGCGTATGAATACGAAAAAATAATTCTAAACAAATATTAGACCAAAATAAAAAATCTCGACATCGTTTTTTTTTTTTGCGATCCCAATACTTTCTCACAATATATTTCATATATGGCCGATCACTGTTCCTCCTATATTTTTCGACTCCCAGATTTCATTCATGTCATTGATGTAAATATTGAATAGAATTGGCCTGAGCGGACATTCCGGTTAGAGTGGGAATATAAAAGTCATTTATTAAAGAGTATTAAAGAAAAATCGATATTTGGATTTTTTTAAATATATATATATCTTTAAATAATGTTTAGATAAGGTGAATGACGATTTTTCTTTAATGCTCTTTAATAATTGAATTGTAATTTATTATAACGTGAAATTTATTAGAAAACTACATAAGAAAAATTAAATTGTTAAGCGGAAAATGATAAGATATAAAATATCCGAAAACATTACACAAAAGAATTGAATTTATAGTTTTTTTTTTTTTTTTTTTTTTTTTTTTTAAAATTTTTAAATAATTATTAATAAAAATATTAATAAAAAAAAATTTTATTTTTTTT
>JAAAKE020091576.1:22762-46565 GCA_010014785.2 Anisolabis maritima | reverse complement strand
AAATAATAGATATAAAAAATTCCAAAAAATTTAAACAAAAGAATTGAATTTTTGGTTTTTTTTTTTTTTTTTTTTTTTTTTTTTCTCAAACTCTATAAATATTGATAAATATAAATTATAATGATGAAAATATAGTCATCTTTTTTTTCCTGTTTTTTAGACGCAAACGGAAGGTAATTAAATTTCAACTGATTACTTTTAGCCAACTTACATCCATTTTTTAAAGGGAAAATGATAGGGTTTACTCCAGAGAAAGAAGAAAAAGGAGATTACTAAATATTTTTTAATGTGATGGGGACCAAACCATATTTCAAACAAAATAAGTTTATGAAACTGGAAATATATTTTAAACGCATATATATATTTATTTATTTGCTGGGTTATTCCTTAGGATAAATCTTGTGACACTACATCGCTTGTTTGCGTTTGAGATTATATCCTCTTCGCCCCTTGGACCGCCATATTAATGGTATATTTTGAATATAACATTATATAAATGTTTTTTACAATTTCTTGTTGAATTTCTCTTAAAATAGAAATTAATTTTTTTCACATAAAATCCCCAAGAGGACACTCTCGAATACATATTAAAATAATAATGTATATTCTTCATAAAATAATATATAATAGAATTTCCTCTTTTATTTGATAATGAGTGACTTGGAGTCGTTTTTGCTAATTTGAGAATTCACGATTGTCTTATTAGAGAATTTATATATACGTCTTTTTGACAAAATTCCAGCTCTGAAGATGGTGACAATCCAGGAACGAAACGTTAGCTCGAGGATTTTTTTTAATAAAATGAAATTATTCTGAGTGCATTCTTCTTTGATAGGTCTTTGTTCCTGCATATCTGCCCAGCCATATACCCAGTAGTTACAGGATTTCTTAATTACATTTGAGAATAATAAAAACTTCCAAATTGAGAGAGAAATATTTTTTCCTAATTCTTAAGCCCAGATTAAAAGACTAATGCAAGGCACCTTGTTTTTTTATATTGGTACTTTAATTAGAAAAGACACGTGGCTTGTATTCTCTTTGGTCGATCAGTTCAATACATCTCAAGATCAGTTTTTTTTTTTTTTTTTTTTTTTTTGTAAGGAAATAAACTCGGCAGGCCTGGTATATACTTTCAAGTGATTGATGTGCATATTAACGAGCGAGTGGATCCGCCGACATGTAATCACGCGTGTTTAGGATACAAATGGAAATCAAGGGCGAGTTTGGCAATAAACAGAGTGGTTAGGGCCCGCGAATCCCGAAGACATCGTCCAGGCGGATAATCGCAAAGGAAGTAGAGGGCTTCAAGGGCTAACAAGTGAGATTGTCGCAGGCCAAGACAAAGCCAGCCAAGACTTAATCTCGTACTAATTAAAGAGCGGCCCTTTTGATTAAAGAGGGCCCCTGGCCCGGAGATCTGGACCACCGGACCACTGGACACCCGAGCTCAAAGGACCAAGGGACAACCCGACGACATCTTGACGCCTTCAACTCTCTGTACTTGTACTTGACCGTCTCAAATTAAGTATCGATAGCTAAGTTTAGGTCGCTTTGAACTCTCGCCTCCTAACGTGCTAAGCTAACAGATGAGCCAAACGGCCTTTATTGCGCCCCCAAATGCCTTGTGTGTAGAATTCATTAGCAAATATTAAACTCGAGATGACTATAATTACACTTGGCTTGAGGTCAATCGACATCCAGCTGGGGCATCTTAATCATTTCAGAATTGGAGAAGCTCAAGTCTCTTGAAATCAGAGGAGTCCCCCTCCCCTCCCCCAATTGACTCAAAGGTTGCACAGAGGAAAATTTCTTTAAATATCTTGAGAACATAAAGGGGAGACAGATACGTATAATTAATATTATCATAGCTTAGTGATACACATTTAAAAAATTCTTAATAAAAAAGTAAGCTGATATTTCATATTTTTTTCTTCAGAATAAGGTCCTAAGAAATTTGATATTTTTGATTATGATGCAGGTGGCTTAATCAACTTGTAACGCCTACCAATGATCTCAGTTTATTTTAAAAAGTCTGTAACCAAGGCCGCTGAAAGGTTACTCTCTCTCCGGAAGTGAATACTAATAAGAAATTGTTTTAAAATTTATTCAAACTGCTGATTTCCTCTTCAAAAGTTGGAGTAAGAAGTTCGTGTGCCCTTCTCGACGACACTTCTGATAAGAAATTTATAAAGAAATATACCAATTTGTACTTTTCTACATTGTTTATATTTAAATTTTTTTTTTTAATTTTATCCAGAAAGTCAATTCACCGAGGTGGAGTAGCTTGCTTAGATTTATAAAAATTCGTTCTAATTTAACTAAAAAAAAAGTCAAATAAAAAATTGTGGCAATTAGCAAAATTTTGTTGGCAAGATACATTAAGAAATTACGTCTTCGATTTGATTAAGCATAAGAGCACTAAGGCAGCTCTAAACGGCGATATTTCTGCAATTCTCTTTCCTATTCTATATCTGATTGCTAAAGGATTTGTTTGATTCTCAGAACATGATTCACGAACGATTTATCGATTTTGATAAGTGTTTTGAATACCTTCTTAATTTCGAGTCCCGTGGTTCAGGTAGTGTTCAGAAATTTTTATGAAGCCCAATTTATCCAAATATTTGAGACTTCTTTAGCTCTCCTTCATCGAATACATCTTCTCTATCCAGACTTGAAAAATTTTATGTTAAAACAAATGATTGGTTTAATATTACAAGCCAAACAAATAACTAAAAATAGCATTTCAGATAACTACAAGGTTATTGCTATAAAATAGAAATAATTAATTTTTCTTTCTTTGAAATTCTTTTAGATAAGAAAAAACATTTATTGCGTTATTGCTCAACTTATCAATCACATGATACGCATAAATATAAGGAGGTAGATATATAGAAATTCAGTATTATATTTAATAATTAAGCAACATGTTCTTACCTTACTTTTATTTAATTATTTTGTGCTCCGGGGTGTTGGTTTTTTCTTGTGAGTATTAATTTGATACAGTGACTCCTGAGGATACTAAATTTAAAGTCCTTTTCAGGAATTCTTTTTTAAGAAAGTCAAATTTCATAAACATTTAATTATTAATAATTTGGTTAATAGTAGAAAATATTGTCATCATATCAATTTTGAGTTCAATGAAAAACTCCTATTACATTTACATTACAATAGTGTATGCAAAAACTCGTTCGTTTTTGTTTGCTGGAAGGTAGGCAAATTAAATTACCAACTTGCTAATGGATGTGCATTTGTTAAATCTCCCTAAAAATTGAGCATGTGTGGTCTTCTCTAAAGAAGCTCTAGAGCAATTAAGCGAAAAATTCATTAACGAGTTGAGCTGCCTACCTTCCTGCAACCAAATACGCACTAATTTCTGAAACTTATGGAAGTTTAAAGGAAGCACGTCTGCAGCGATAGCGGAAGATCCTGCTGGTACTACCCCAAGAGCCGCGAATTATGGCTAATCGAACACAAAATTATCTCACACAATATAGTTATCTTAAACGATATATTGATTGATCCTTATAGTTTCACGGGATGTCGTTTGAAAACTGATAAATATTTCAAATAACCCGGGATCAGTACCTAAAATAGCACTTCCGTTTGAACATTTAAAAAATTGTATATAGTAATCTCTAAGCGAATCTAGTCAAAATATAGAAATTGTACCACTTCTAAAGCTAACAAAATGGAAAAACTCAGAATAAAGTGGTAATTTTTCTCGGCATTTCCTGAGTAGATTATTATAATTTGATATACTCTAAAAAAAAAAAAGTTTAATCTCAAATTTATTTTTCGAGACCGGGTCCATTCCTGATTAGATGTTCAAGCATTTTTCTAAATATAACTCATTACAATTCGTAATTGAAGGAATAAATTTACAAAATTTACTCCAAATTCAGACTTTCTAGATTGAGCTCTAAATATCAGTTTTTAGGATCGATAGTTTAAACATTAAGAGAATATCAGGTCTCAGTTTCGAAATCCGAGTTGTTTCCTCAAATTTTTTCTTTTAAAATCAGCTTAAATAATTATGTTTGAAATATTAAGAGATTATCTTACCGTTAGATATTATACGTATATCTATATAATTATTAGCTATAACTTAATAATTGGTGTACTTTTCTTTAAACAATAACAAATGTATTTGTATTTATTATTAAATAAATTTATAAATAGGAGAGGAGACGAGTGGCTAAGGATAAGCTTCTGATTACGGAAATGAAGTTGCAACACAACTCGGGTTCGAGTCAGGCTTGTCGCTAAAAATTATTCAACTTTGTCAAAAGTCTGCTCCTCTGGTAGGAAAGGTGAGAGAATCAGTAACAAACACAAAGAACCAATTCGTGATAGTTTGTGTCTATGAGACAGAGACACCGTCTCTAAAATTGCAATATATATTTTATATATGGAAATTTTACCAATAAAAAAACCTCCATCTTAAGACTTGCCATGTCCAATAATAAGCTACTGAAAGATTGGATTTTATAAAGCAATTTTTTGCATCCATGTGATTTTTAAAATAAATTGGCCTGAAAAAATTACAGCTGTCTTATTTCAATCTGTTTGTCTTCTTCCAAATCCTCAAGTGAAAATAATCAATTTTCTACTTTACATGTGCTGGATAAGTTTCAGATTAAAAAAAATAGAATTTTTTATTCTCTGAATCCTGTACAAAATTTTGATTTAATTGTTAAAAACGACTATTTAATAAAATCTATTATTATTTATTTTATTTATTTATTTTTTATGAGAAAATGAAAAGTTAATTTATTGGTTTATTTCTATTAATATAACATTTCCTTTTTATGTTGTTTAATGTTTTTGCAACAGATCCCCTCCAGAGCCAAGAGAGTCTGTATACCATCAGACGGTGCAGAGAACACACTAGCTACGAAATCGGCTGCAACCTTTGTACCTGCAAAGAAGGTGTTATTATTTGCGAAGAAAACCCTTGTTTTGAAAATCTTAATTTGGCAGCTCAGAGAGGACCTAGCTGGCTCAGTGTCTTCTAATTTATTCCACTTTTATTATTTTATGTAAATTTTTAATATAACTAGCTATACCAAGTATGTTGCTTATTTAATTTAAATTAAACTTTGTTTGTTTTTAAGTTCACTTAACTAATATTTCGGAAGAAAAAAATTGAGATACATTTAAGAAGTAATATTTTGTCTTCAAGCTGAGTGGTGAGTTTAAAACTGGCCTCCAACATCATGGGATTTTTTTTTTAGACTATGTTAAATCTCTAGATTATAATGCGCTATAAAAATTGTAAGAACAAATTGGCCCCGCTTTTTACAAGAAAATTATAAAAAAATTTGGAACCAAGAGGCCTTATCTTCTATACAAAAACCCATGAAACGTACTTATTAAAAAAAAAAATAATTAAAACTATAATATTATAAATTTCGGTTTAATTAATAGTTAAAACTCCCCAATTAGAGGCTAAACTAAAATCATATCTAACCCAGTTGAAAGTATCCGCTTATTTACCGGAATATTGAGCGCACTTTTTCTTCAATTATTTGTCTCAAATTTTATTAAAATCGAACGAAAAGTAAAAAATAACTAATTATTATAATAAGGGGGGGGGGGGAGTGGAGACTGTATTAGATGTTTTTTTTTTTCTATTATTCATACCAATGGGAAAGCTACAATTCGAAATTTAATCAAAAATAAGATATAATAACTATATCGAATTGACTCTCAAAGAAATAAATGGACGAAATGTATAATCCTGATGATCAAGGATTCGATTATTGCAATATTTTTGTGGCAACAATAACCGGGATATTCACATATTCAATCAACTGTAAATATAATTTAAAAAAAAAAAGAATTTAAAACTAAATATATTTTGTAAACAGTAAATTACGAGTTCTAATTTTTTCAAAGAAATTTAGATAAGATGTATGTTATTATAATTAAAGAAGATGTTCATTTGATCAGATAATGAAAAAGAGTTCGATTAACAGTAAAAACCATGGCCATTTTTTTTTTGCACGTTAATGTTGTAAAGTTACTAGTTGAGAATCATGTTTTACATGAACTTAGAAAAAGTATTACCCTCATCTAAAGGTTGTGCCAACTTATGAATACACAAAAAATATATATATAATTTAAATGATATAATACAAAATAATAATAAAAAATAATTGATATAAATATTTGATATTGTAATTTTATTGTACTTATTATTTGATGTATTTTAAATTATTTTACTGAATGATAAAGTTGATAAGATTTTAAATAAAATTTAAGAAATAATTTGTTTGCTAAGTTGGCTATACTATATTTGTACGGTATGTTTGTTTCAAACTGTGGCACACGTATATAATTTATAATAGGTTTTTTCAATACGCAGTCCGCATAACATTTTTGTGTGGCTCGCGACATTTTATTTATCACTTGAAAACTTACAATTTCCTATAGAAAATTGAAGAATCACATTTATTAAATTTTCTATTTTATTTTATCTAATATATTACAAGTAGTCTTTTTATTGAGTTAATAACCTATTAATCTATAAGTAACTGGAGACCTATCTCTCGGTTTTTTTTTTTTTTTTTTTTTTTAATGGAAAAGAAGAGTTAATAAGAGAACTTTTAAAGCTATGACCTTTGCAATTAGACGTAAGACCTAAAGATATGGTAATTCGTAAAAAAAAAACAGGCTCCACCAAACAGAAATACTCTAAATATATTTTTCCAATGATCCAAGATATAACGCAATCGATTCCACAGACCTATATTAATAAATACATTAAATTTCATCAAAATCGGTGGATGTTGAAAATTTCATCCTAATCCTTACAGCAGTTGAACGAATTTTCTCCAAGATTAGACCTAGTTTCTTAGATTAGATTCCTTGCATCCAAATTAGTAAAGATACCAAATTTTATCAAAATCGTTAGAGCAATTTTCAAAAAAAATTTACATACATACATATATTGATATATACAAGTTTAGTTTGTTAATAGTAAATAATAATAATAATAACTTATAATTAATTTATTTTTTTAATACAGTCCTCGGTTTATCCAACTATGAAGAGATCCCTGATTTAGAATAACAAGTCTTAAAGAGAAGACGTCTCGGAGTCTGTGAATATTTAGAAATCTGGTTCTATAGAAATTATATTAAAACATTGGTAAAGTACTAGTACCCGATTTTATTGAAAAGCTTTGAGGTGCAAGCGACAAAGGTTACTAGCTTGAATATAAAATTTCAGCCTAGTACGTTTTTTCGTTTTTGAGAAATCTTGTTCACATACAGACAGACAGACCATTTTGCGAGAACCATTTTTTTAGACTCAGGGGATCTCAAATCTCAACATCGATTTTTTTGGTGATCGTAATACTTTCTCACTATATTTTTCATATATAGGTAAGATAAAGTAAAAATTGAAACGGTTAGACACTCAATTTTGAAAAAATGCTAAACATGAAAATTCGCAGTTTTATTTACAAATCTTGGAAAAAATTCAAAAAAAAATTAATAAATAAAAACAAAAATTTAATATGGGAAAAATAAATATAGTAAAATATTTATTCTACGCCTAGTGATTGAGTGAGTGTGGCACCAGCTCATCAAATAAAAAATTAAAACAATGACATCGCTTCTGGACATCTAGACATCTTTTATATAATTCCTTCCTCAATTGTGTAATCAAGCAGGACACCCGCCAATGGACTAGGGTCACTAAAGAGCCCAGAAGTTCACCGAATTCGATCACACTGTTGCGGCTATTCGAACCACGCCTCGTCATAACCCGATCCCCCACATGCACACACACACACACAAACACACAAGTTGTTTAATTGAGGGTTTACTCGTTATTTGTAATAATTAATGACGGGGAGTAACAGATTTTGAAAAGAGAGGCGCTTCTCGATTACCTCCCTCATATCCCCACGAGTTAATTTAATTAAGAATATGAATATCTCGACACTAATTAATGGCCGATCTAATGAGAGCGTTTAAACAAGATTTAGTTTGAAAGTAGTAAGCAAATCATACCGTGAATTCTATTCATTTATTATTTTAATAAAGTAATTATCGAACTCATCAACAAATCTCTGGACTAAGGTAAATTCTCCCCAGGGGCAAAAATTTATAAACATAATAATATACATATTAATGAGAGAAAATTCTATTGTTGTGAAACAATTTAAATTAAAATTACATTTATGAATTTTATCAAATTTATGAAAATAATACTATATTATTTATTTTTTCATATAATCTTTGGCCTAATAAATTAGATATTTATAAAAAATTTAAAAATGAGGTCTTTTTCATTGGGTTTCAGACCAATTAAACCATTCTGCGTAGACGAACTTTATTTCGAGCATAGAATTCGTATACTGCGCATGCGCATTCTGGTTATAATCCAGTAAGAAAGGACCATTTAATTCACTTAGAAGGAAATGGGCAGAGGCATCCAAATAAAAAGCCTTTTTATGCTCATTCAGTCAGAGTGAGACGTTTCATCATTCTAAAAATATATATTTATATAAAAGAAATAATTTTTTTTTTCATTTTATCAATACTTTCATTTATGAAACCATTTGACTTATTGTAATTTGATAATATACAGATAAATGCGGATTTTAAAGATGTATGTATATGCTTGGAATGTTATTGAATTTGTGCAATTATTTTGGCCGTAAGTTATCAAAATGTAATTTTTAATGTACAATCATTATAAATTGATAAATATGTATATTTTTTGCAAAGACTTATGAAGATTTATTAAAGAAAAACCGAAATGTCTCCCTGTGACTGAATAACATACAAAGGCTTTTTATTTGGCTGCCTCTGCCCATTTCCTTCTAAATAAACATTACAGCCGTTCGTTTGGACTTTTATACCATAAAAGTCATATGTGATTATTTATTTCAAGAGAACTATTGAAATACTATATCCCTTCACCCTAATATTGTTTTAGGTCCACTTTACTCTTTCCTCTGAATGTACTCTAACGATATTGATTAAATTGCCTGCCTACAGTGAACGACTACCTTGTGGTCCGACGCATAAAACCTGGGGTGACAGCACATCACTCAGCTTTCCTTACCTTAGGTAAGAGAAAGTTGTGTGATGTGCGTTTGTCTCACCAGATTTTTATTTGATCTAACTGTGACGTCCATCGAAGGCGAGGAACTCTTGGAAATTTTTGCATGAACCTCCTTTTCTTATATTTATTAAGGTATATTACTGTACTATTATTCTTTATATTGAGCTTTAACAGAGATTTATTATATTTTATTTTGAGTTTGAAGCCAGGTAAGTTTCTTGATAAATAAAGCGACAACAGACAAAAATAAATTAAGCAAACACTGTCGGATCAGTTTCTTAATAGACGGATATAAAATATCTACATCCCACTGTGTTGTAATTATGTTAATCCAAGCTCAGATTCGTTTCTTATATGTTTTTAATGAATCTAATATAGACTAACTGGTCTCTCGAATCTGTGCCCTTTTTTTTACCTTTTCTTGCAACAACACTTTTGCAAACTTGATTAAAAGAGCGCTTAATTGCATCGAACCCTTCTTTTTGTGTTAGGCACCATATTAAAAAAATATTATAAATATTTTACACGGAATACAGCACGAAGCTTGCAAGAAGGAAAGCCATTCTAGACTCGTCCCTGCTTTTAATGAAGACTTTAAGCAATTAACACCCAAAATGGAATCCATCTTAATTCGATATTGTATTTAATCCTATACTCCAAAGCAAGCTTTCATAAAAAAATTCCAAAGCGACTCTCTATTCTGTTTGTGTAAGATTACCGACAATTAGAAAAATCTTAATTAAGAAAGTTTATGAAACTTAGAAATGGGAAATATCTTCTCTTTTGATCTTTTTAGATCTCATTAAAAAATATGTCTATAGTTATGTGAATTGAAATTATAAAATATTTAATGAGAAAACAAATAATTATTATTTTATAGTGGGAATCGAGATTGATTGATTTGGAACAAAGAGTTATTTTCCTTTTTGAACTAATTTGAAAAGTTCGTTATTGTATACTCTCTGTCTGTCTGTCCACAATTTTTTTTGGAATATCAAAATTTTGACTTCGGTCTCAGGTAAAGCATCAAAAATGATGCACAAATATGCAAAAAATTTTAAAATCGATCCATGACAACATAACCGCCGGGATTTTGAATTTTTACCAAATATCACAATTTTTACGTTAGATTAGAATACCAACATCTATAAATCCATATTCGCATTTTGAAACTTTTGCGAGCGAAACGAGACTCCTTGCACAGATTCAAGTTCCTTACGGCCAATTAGCTTTGCGCATTCCCAGATGTTTTGACCTTTTTTTTGTTAAAAATGATTTTATATATTTTTTGGAAAAATAACATTAAAAATTTAATATTTTTGGAGATATAAAAAGGTTTAGAAAAGTTAGAAATGGACGTGTGGCGTCATTCAGAGTCTCGTCCTATTATTATTATTATATTTCAATCGAGAGACTTATATAAATTTTATATTATTAATCAAATTCAGCTTTTCCTCCTCCCATATCGGTCGGCTAGCCAAAACATTATATCAAAAGTAGTTCTGTATTAATATATTCTACTGCAGAATAAAAAATTCAGATTTTGCCTATCAGCTCTAAATTAAAATAAAATATAAAATAAATAACTATATTTTATAAAATTTTAATATTTTGTGGGTTTCGATTTGTTGAGACAAGAAAAGAAAAAAATCTCCAGCAAAAGGTTACGTCACATCCAGAGCGTTTTATTCTATAAGTATGCCAGTATTCGCTCGAATTTAACAACAAAAAAGTACAAATGTATAATGTAAACAATTTCAGATTGAATTAAGAAAAAACAAGTCGATCGAATTAATCCGAGGGGTTAACTGTGCCAAGCATTTAATAACAAATAATAGTAAGATAAAGAAAGGTTCCTTAATTAAGTCATAATATATTTATTTCTCCATAATTTAGTAAATTATAATTAATTAAAACTTATATTTATTATTTGATTAAAATTAAATTTTAATTAATTATATTCTTTTTTTATTGATTTGAATAGCTATTCGCAATACACAAGACCAACTTTTTACCAAAGTGGCAACAAATTTAGATTCAATTATTGTAAATCATTTTACTCGGGAGAGGGTACATATAGAATTCATTTCAAAAGTACTTAAATGGACTCGGGAGACCTCAAAACACATTTTGGTAGCATCATTTCAATTTGGACTTTTTGTCATTACATTAACTTCACCTGTCTAATCTTTGGTTCGTTGGCAAAGTTAGGAAAGTAAAAAGATCGAACAAAAATTCAATATTGTACTTTCCCATGACGCCTATAGCCTTTTTTAAATATTTTTCTCCTAATAGGATGTTTCTCAATCTTTTTTTTAAGTATTCCTAGCGAGGAAGATAATCAAAAAAAATTTTCTCCTTCGTTAAACGGCCCATTTTCCTAAAAAATTTTTATAAAATATGATTTTTAGATGCCTAACCAGAACTACTGGATAAAATATAGGGCATATAAAATTGTCATTTTTCTCCATACACCTCTTGGAGTAGACGTTAGTGAATATATGAATATTTTTTATGAAAAATATATTTAGTCATATAAATTTACCTCTTAAGTTCAAAATAATTATTCTCTTCTCGCTATTAATTAATATGATATCATACCTATTAATTACAACTAAATTGAAAAATTATTACGTTAGATATGAAATAAAATAATACCTTTTTTTTTTTCTTAAATTTACTTTCAAAATATTAGGGTGTAAGAATAAGAATCCATTGATTCCGTTTATTCAGGTACAATTTATAAATAAAATGTTTCAAAGAATATTAAAGTCCCTAAGGAATATTTAATTATCTTGCAAATGAAAGTTTGCTTTAAACACAAAGACGGCTCCTTACTTTCATGATAACAATGTCTATTAATTAAACTATATTGATTATATATAATTAGAGTGTTAAATTCTTTACATTTATAAAAATAGCTTAAGGTATCTAACTTTTAATTAATTTCGAATATTCTTTCTCGTGCAAGCAGGGCCCCATATTGTGTAATGAATGATGAGTGTTGCTGGCTCCTGATAACCGAACTCACACCTCCGCAATCCCCCACACCTCGGGGTTTGAAACTCACTTGGGGAAAATAAAGAGACTGGCAAATGAATTAATCTTGATACTTTTCTTTGCAGTTTTTCTTGCGATTACATTAATTGAATAGGCGGCTATTCATTGTGGGGGGAAATGATTGATTCTCAACTGTGGGGCGTCTCTCCTTTATCACCCTGCATTTCCTTCCAATTATTCAATGATTATCATCTACCTTTTATTTTTATTTGAGATTCATCACCCTTTTTAATGATCTCTTTTTAAAGTGTGCAATGAAACAGGAAAAACAAACATTGAAAGTTCATATTCTTCTTTAATATTCATCTTGATCCTAGACAAGACAATTTCTAGGCAACTGAACGAGCACAAACAAAGAAAAAGCTCCCAAATGGGAATATTTTTTAATCTCAGAAATTAGTACTTTTCTAGAATCACTAGCATCCCTGCAGGACTCGCAACGCGACTAGGGGCGCTATTCTTCAAAGGGCACTGCCTTGAATTATTAGATATTATATTTCCCCTTTGAAGGTACGAGACGCTTATAGAGATTCAGTGGCGCCTTTGGATGTACAAGTGTGAAAATAGCATAGGATGGGCACAAAAGGGCGTACCAGAATATGCAAATATGCCACTGTTTTGGAAGAAATAGATCAGGGGTCTCCAAACGTTTTTATCCGCGGGCTGGTTTGGTAAAGCAGAAATAGAGCGAGCGCCGCACTTTTTTGGATCATCCAAATTACTAAATATGTTTTAAATTATTTTCTCCAATTATTAAAAGTGATTTGTTCATCAGATTAATTTGTTCTGTATTTTGCTTTGATGTATTTCATTCTCGAAAAAGTATGAGTATCTTCATAGAGATAACCAAAAATGGAGATAAATTAGGTATATATTTAGTATAAATGCTCCTCAGAGGGCCGGAGAAAGAATCTCTCCGGCCGTAGTTTGGCAACCCCTGTTTTTGGGGACTCCTTAAGATGAAGTTAAATATAAAAAGATACGCTCTGAATATGCAGGCGTAAAGGGGGCAAAATATTAAGAGAGAAATTGATGTCTGATTTCAATTTTCTAACAAGAAAAAAATTTTTATTTTCGGAAATTTCGTTTTTCCATGCTGAAAATAATTTCTCTAGTTTTATATTTTTAAACTTTTTTTTCTTGTTGAAATTCACTCTAACACACAAAAAGATAACTGGAAAGTTTTAAGATCAAATCATTAAATGTACATTTGTGGTTGTGGCGGATTGTCTTAACTTTTGTTAATTATTTTATTTAAAATTTGAAAAGTTGAATAGAGAATATCATGAATCATACTAGAGTAATAGGAAAATTAGAATTTGAATAAAAAGATTAAATGAAATTTTAAACAAATGAGTTAGAAAAAAAAATTGGAAAAAACTAAAAAAAGCACATCAGTAAAGTACTAGTAGCCGTTCGCCAATTTTATTGAAAAGCTACGAAGTGCAAGTGATGATGACAACTAGCTTAAATATTCACAAATTTCACACACACAGTGACAGACCATTTTGCGAGAAGCATTTTTTCAGACTCAGAGGACTCAAAACGTGTATTTCCGTTGAAACTTCGATACCGATTTTTTTGCGATCGCAATACTATATTTCATATATAGATAAGAGAAATTAAAAAAGGAGACAAAATTCCGAACAGGCACTTTAATCCTGGCACTTTATAGATTTTGTTTTAATGGTCGGCTGGTACGGAATATGATATAATTTGTTGAGGTAAACCTGACTAAACCCTTAACGATGATGAAAGGTAATCTCAGCGTTTAAGTAAACTTTCACATTTAAATTCCGAAAATTTTAAGAAGGCTAAATGTTTGTAACTCTCCTATGGCATATTTAGGCAGTGTTTTTATAAAAATTGATTCTAACATTTACTCTGTCATTTCTTTGCTTAAACATCTCCAATACTTAAAAATAAATACTGGTGGAGAGGGATGTTTTTTTAATTATTAAATTTTAGTATAGCCTTTTATGAACTTTCGTCTCCTCTGTATTTATCATTGTCCATCAGCTTTAAATTATCGATATAATTTGTGAACTAACTACTCTTAAAAATATATTAATATTAAAATAGACGCACGGTTCATTTATTCCCCCTATAATTTAATACTTTTATTTGAAAAATTATTTTTTTTATTTTTGTTATAATTAAGAACAAACAAATTTTTTTTAAATATATGTTAGTTCTTAAATAAATAGATTAAAATTTATGTAAAATAACAATTGGACAGCATAAATGGACTCGAATCGAGATTTTCAACTTCAGTCGTGAAGGTGGAAGATCCGGGTTCGAGACTGGGAGACGACATTTATGCTCTTTACAATTACCTCGCACTTATTGTTATTTTAAATTATATAATGACTGCTTTATAGTATCGTAGAATACATTTCATATAATTTATTTATATTTAAAATTTGTATATATATATCAAATCAGAGGACAAAAATATCTGATGAACAAGTCACTTCTTTAAATTCGGGGAAATAACCATAAATAAACATAGTAATGTGATTGATACAAAAAAATGCGGCCCTCGCCCTATTGCCCCTATGTCAATCCGCCCGCGGATAAAAAAAGTTATAGGCATATGTAGTTCGGTCAATGGTTAACTTAACTTGCAGAAAGTCAAAAATTTGCAAATGGAAATTAAATTTTCGAAACCAATCTGATTGTCAATGGTGTTTTTTGATCTAGATCCTAATTCGAAAGCGCCATTTGGGTGGGGCAAAGGGGCAACCGGACCTAATTTATTTTTTTTAAAGAAATTTCTAACATAAAATGATTATTCAAATATAATAATTTCCTACCCATATACTGTTGTTAATTCTTAGACTCTTAATTAATTCTTTAGTATAGATATATGTTTATTTATATTTTAGTTTCCCCCAAAATAGCTTGATTTTTTTTTTATTTCCAAGGGTATTTTTAATTGCCTAAAATGGGTTTTATTATTGTTCAAAAATCATCTTTATCAAAAGGTCTGTCATTTTTGTCTAATTTAAAAGTTAATTATTACGTCAGATTGATGGTATCCATCTTAAGAAAAGGGTGATATAGAGCTATATAATATTTAATATTATGTTATCAAGTTGAAATCATCTATTTGTTCTAAATTTAAAAAAGTGTTGGGTGGATATAATTTCAAACCACAAATAGCTGACCATGCATGGAGCTATAAAAGTGGACGGAAAATAAAAATAAAACTTCTGAATAATCTCAATAGATGTCTTGCCTTTAAAAACAAGTGGTCTAGTTGGCAGAAAAAGCAGATTATGGAAATTTATTATCGATAAAAGCACAATTTATGTTAAGTAATATATTTTGCGGGTGAGTGGAGGTGGAGGGGAGAGAAGCAAATAAATAGGCTTACGGGCGGAATTTCTAACTGGTGCAAAATCAATATTTCTAATTGGATTGCTCGGTGCTCATTGGCACTCCAAATGGACCCTTTATAGGAAATCGAAGTGTCGAAAGGCTTCCAAGAGTTCAGAGTTCGGAGTTCTCTACCCCCCCCCCCCCCTCCCCGAAGAAGAAAAAGAAGAAGGCGCAAGGGACCATTCAAGCAGAGAGCTTAGCAAAAAATAAATCATCCCTCGAAAGGAAAGGAACAAAAAATAATACCAAGGGTATATTTAACCCGCAATTTCTCGGTTCGATAAAACTCGAGTCAATATTCAAATTGTGTAAAATCAAACTTAGGCGGCCCAAGGCGTAACCCTATACAATTTGCATAGGCCATCGTTACAAGTATTCCACCCCCCCGAAAAATAAAAAATCTGACTCATGTAATGGCTGTTACCCTCAAATGGTTCTAATACATACAAATACCATATGAGTGTCTTACAGTCGGCACGAGCCCCACGCAATTCATCTGCATACAAAACGAGGGGGTGAACAAGTATAAAAAATACAGAGAGAGAAGAATGCAAAAATGCTTGTGTATATTCTTAGGTGTAAAATATCCTATTCTAGATTACATCCTTTTAAAATGCAAATCGAAACACTCTTTTATTCCCCCCATTTTTTAAATAACCTTCGGAGAAAAAAAAATATGAATAAAATGATTCCTTTTTAACTTTTTGATTCTGTTTCTATTGCTTGATTAAAAAACAATTTAATAAAAGAAAAAAAAAAAGAAATATTATCATTGATCAGTGAAAACGCCCTATGATCTTCAATGACAGATAAAAATGCATTATTATACATTCTGCTCTCCCAATTTGCCAGGGCTAATGCATTTCCTCATGATTTAAAAAAAAGGGCGGAATTATTTTTTATGACCTTCATAAATCTAGCCCGCGTTAAATGGCCCAATTAATAACTGGGCTCCTCGGTTTTTAATACAGTCATTTAGGGTCAGAATGCGATTCTTACATCTGTAAAAGTTTTTTATTATATTAAAGCAGACTCTCAAGTTAAAAAGTGAATAAATTATGTCATTAATAAGTTAAAAGTACTTTAATTGTGTTTTGTTTTATAAAAGATAGTCGGTCGGTTTATGAATAATGAGGAAGATGGGAAGAGAAAGAATATAATATGCAAAAGTAAAAAAAAATCATGTGATTTAAATGAATATTTTTAGTGCATTAAATAAAATATTTTATACTGGAAAAGAAAGAATATATTAAGTTTTAAAAAGTGAAGTGAATTTTAATCATCAATAAAACCATAAAAATTTTATTAATAAAATTGTATATCAAAGCAACCGCATATGAATTATTTAAATACAACTTCAATTATGGACCAATGCTCTAATAAGATCAGAATATTGTCTGAGTTTTTAAATCATTGAATTTTGCCAATATTTTGTTAAGTAAATGGATGAACAATTAAGTGTTGGATTTAATTCTAAGTCAAAATTTTTTCTTTGAAAAACCTTTTAAAGTAGTTATGCCTTATGTATCAAAATTATCACTTGTTTAATAGAAGCAAATATTAATATATAATAATAATCGAAAATAAAAATTTTAATAAAAGTTAAAAAATATCTGGTGTAACTATGAATGCCACACAACTTTTTCTTACCTAAGATAAGGAAAGCTGAGAGATGTGGTATCACACCAGATTTTTTGCGTCGGGCCCCCTAGGTAGCCGTTCTTTAATTCATCTCTTAATAGAACAAACAATGTACAGCCAATTTAATCAATATCGTTAGAGTAACTTAAGAGAAAAAAACCAAAAACGTACTAGAGGAAAGTGGGAAATAAGAGTTCATACATTTCAAAAGATTATTTAATAAATATCTGTTTTATGAGTTTTTATTAGAATCGTTAAATGAAATCTTGAGAAAATCAAAAAAAAACTAAAAAAAAGTAGATCAGTAAAGTACTAGTACCTGATGGCGGATTTTATTCAAAAGCTTTGAGGCGACGAGAGTACCTAGCTTAAATATAAAGTTTTTTTTTCGTTTTTGAAAAATCTTTTTCATAGACAGACCATTTTGCGAGACCCATTTTTTTTATACTAAGGGGATCTCAAAGCGTGTATTTCTGTTGAAATCTCAACAACGATTTTTTTTTGAGATCCCAATTCTTTCTCATATATAGGTAAGAGAAAGTAAAAAAAAAAAAAAAACGAAAATTTTTTTTAAGAAAATAGACCTATATAATTCATTTACATAAACTTAAAGGAATTTTTTTTATGACCAATTAAATTAAATTTTTTTTCATTCAAAGAAAAGACTCGGTTGTCTGAAATTTGAATTATTTTAAAGAAAAAATTGTTAAGAACTTTTAATTTAATTTAATCCACTGAGTCTAAAAAAATGGATCTGGCAAAATGGTCTGTAAAAAAGATTTCTTCAAAACAAAAAAACGTACGAGGTAGGTTTAGTATCTTATACTCAATTGTTTTCCTGTTTTTTTGTAATAAATTTGCTCCCACTTAGCTCGTTATGAAAATTGGTCCAGGGCTGAAGACAAACGTCTTAATTAATATCACCGAGTTTCAAAACAAATGATCTAGCGTATGCTGAGAAAATCGTAGTGGGCGATAAACTTTTGAGAGCCTTTTACCTCCCACTGCAGATTGATTTGAAAAAAGAGCAGTATTAGCGCCTTTTCTTTAGGTAAATACGCCAAAAATCAATTTTTGTATTTATTAGAAAATCTACGATGTCAATCGATACCCAAAGTCGAGAAATTTTCTGTTCTTAACATCACCAAAGAGTGAACCGAAATAGGATCAAGAAAACCTTTCACTTTTTGAATTATTTTTATTTTACTATTAAATATAGAATATATTATTCAATCTTCTTTTCCTGCTTAATTTTTTTCGTGAAATCACAAGAAATTAACGGTATGATTATGACTTTGCAGGTCGTCATGAAAATAGAAGAATAAGGAAAAAATTCCACTCTGAGTTCAGGTAACTCGTGATTCCATCCACACTCGCCTTTGAGTGATTTAGAATAAATTATAATAAAAAATTGAAACTAAACTTTCATTAGCGCTGACACCCCAATTTATTTATTTTAAAAGGAATCTATCAATAAAGTTCCTTAAACCAAGTTGAAATATTCTTAAATTTATTTGAAAGACCTAAATAAAATGTCTAATGACAGTCATCTTTTAAAATAAGAAAAGGAAAAAAAGAACTTTATAAAATATGTATATTTTCATTTCATTTTCACCAAGACAAAAAGTGAACTGGCATATTTAATGAAGATTAAAATATAATATAGAATATTATTTTATATTTTATAAATATTATATAGAAAAAAAGAGATTAAAAGTTGCTGAAATGTCAAAAAAGTAAGTAGAGTTTAAATAAGACGGTAATAAAAGATAACTGTAAAAGAAATGGATATATGGGAGAAAAAAAATTGGCAATTTCAAAGAGATGAAACGGAGAGAAGGAAAGGAAAAAATAATTTTTGTTTTAATGAGAAAATTGAATGAGTCCGTCGAATGGCGAATGGAAGTCTGCCCCTGGGAAGAAGGGTGAGGTCTCAAAGTCTTGGCTCGGTTCCGCTCCCGGGGTGGGTCAGAATGGACCAACGGCCTCAGGAGATTTGTGAATATATTATTACATGGAGAAATTTCCTCTCATCTTAGCTAGGTCATTACGTTCGTCAATAGAAGGGAGAAGGAAGGACTCCGGAGATTTGGGCAGAGATTTGGCGAGCGCGAAGACGGCCTGCCGGGGGTGGTAAGGGCCTGCAAGGCAAATTCATAAGAGACAAAGTTCTCAGCCGAATTAGGCTGACAAGCCATTATACACGGCACATCAACAATACATCCAGAGGAGACTTTCCTGTGGGATCCCATTAATTAACTCGGGAAGGGAAGGGACTAAGTGCGCCCAAGGCTCAACAGCAACCCTCTTCCTAACCCACCCCCCGACCCCATACCATACTTGGACTCCGTCTTATCAAACTAGGACTACTTGTTTTATCCTATTCATATGCATATTTCGAAGAAAAACCAACTTGATAAGAAAACGAAAGAAAGCATAAATATTTTTTATTCTGAATATACAATATCCTCAAATGGGGAACTTGATGAATTTTCATCACTTACCTTAAAAGAAATGCGGTGCTCCTCTTTCTTTTTGAAGCCACCAGTAGCGTAATTAGGCGGTGGTATTGGAGCACTTACTCAGGGCGCTAATATATGAAGGATCCAGCAAAGCTTTTTTTTCTCTCCTAAAATTCATTAAGTAATTATTTATTAATAAAAAAAATAATAAATAAATAAATAAATAAAAATTATAATATATTTAAATTTTGATAGCATAATTTATTAAATAATTATAATTCTTTTGTCTAAAACGGCGCAAAGATATATTTACGGAGTGCACCAAATTCCTATTTGCTCCTCTGAGTAGCAAAATGTTTTAAAAATTTTTGTTCTCTTTTTTATTTTTTTTTTATTTATTTTCTTGTATTCAATCAAATGTTTCCTGATCTGTCCCAGGCCGTCTCTTATTTTTTAGAGTTCATGTGATTTTCGAGGCCTCTGAAATGTGCTCCCCTCACTAAATAGGATTAGATTATTTTTGGAAACTTATTAGAAATAAGTATTATAATTCACTAAATGATTCGAATGACAAAAACAAATTTTTCCAAATTTTAGAATTTCAATTGAAAGTCGTGTAATCAAAAGTTTAAAATAAAAAGTAAAAACCCAATTATTAATGTTATTATAAATAAATGACATTATTGGTATTTTGACAATATTTTTGGTTCATTATAATCATTAATAATACAAAACGTTGTATTAATGTATATTACTATCATTTTTTATATTATTAATGATTAAAATAACCAAAAATATTATCAAAATGCCTTTTAATTATAAAAAATCAAAAATCTTAAATATTTATTTTCCGCTAATAAAGATCGATCTCTCGAAACGTTAGTGAAATAATTAATCTTAATTTGAAAGTCTTTTTGTAATTATGCTCTTTTATTAAAAATTCATAAAATACTATGAAAAACATTAAAATATTAATATCAATGCATTAAGATATATCTTTAATGGGGTTAAAAATTTATAAAATTTTACTTTTAAAGTCTCAATCATAAAAAATAGATTATAATAGCGCTGGGATTAAGACGTGGGAGTGATGTGCTAGGGAAGGGGACAAGTTCTTTTTCGGTCCTTGAACTTGATGACTCCCAGTGCTGTTGGCTTAACTGCCTCCCGAGTATTGATTGACGCCAACATCCAACATCTTATTTGCACAATTTCCTTAAGGAGTTGAGTGGATGTCGTCCAGCATGAAAAGGGGAAATAATCACCGGATAATTTGTCACTGTCCCATTATTGGTGCCATTGGTACCCGCGGCCAACTCGCGGACAAACACACAAGACAACTCCCCTTCCCCCCTTCGTTTGGGGATGGGCTGATGACGCCCCAAAACCGCCTAAGATAAACCGATTAATCATTTTGCGTCCAAGTTTATCCAGACCTAATTATGGGTGACCACGCACGACGCCTTATTTACAACTTAATAGCGGGAGAGAGATGCTGGTGAATAAACATTCTAGGGTAATGGTGAATAATGCAAAAACATCCCTGGCTAGCTTTTCAATGGAAATTCCCATCCGGAAGAAATATCTTTTTAGAATTCATAAAAAATTTTAATAATGCTAATTTATTTTAGTTAGTATATGATAAGAGTCATAGATGTATTCCGGGGGAAGTTTTGGGGTCAAAAGCTCTATTTTATAAACTTAAAATAATAAAAACGTAAAAAACGAAAAGAAAATTCTAAAATTCATAAAAATGAATATATTATCAATTTTTATCATCCCTAAAATTTTCAAAAATTTCATTTTCTACTCACACCGCATCCGGTAGTGATATAAATAATAAACCATAAAAAAAATAAATAAATAAAATGTAAAACATTTTAATAGATAAATAAATTTTTTATTTGATATGTTTTGTTAGTATATTTTTACTGATGGATCAAGTAACCAGATGGTCTCCGGAAGTCGAACCAGCCTACCCGGGATATCGGTATGCTTCCTTTGCACGAGACCACCGGACACTCGAACACACCAGCAAAACTCACTCATCTACGGTATATATCTAGATCGTAAGATAAAGTTACTCGTGAAAAATCTTTAAATAAATATTTTTCACTTAACTGCCGCTGTTTTAACCAAAAGCCGAAATCTTTTGTCAGGTAAATGATCTTTAGGCCCTACTTAGGAACCGTGAAGTCCACAGACACACCTGCATTAGAATCAACATATGAAAATAATTTAAGAACGTCATTTTTGTACAAAAATAACTAAGCTACTGTTAACCTGAACAATCACATTTGGCGATCATTTACATACAAATAGGAGACCCCACAACCAAAGGATCTTTTTTATGATTTAATTAATAATGATCAATTTATTTTAATTTTTATTTCAAAGACAGATGCGACCGAGAGAAGAAACAAGCCGGCACCTCACACGGTTTAAGCTTGAAGAATAGAAAGCTAGCTGCGGGTAATCAAAATCTTTAGAGCGAATTTTGAGAAAATTAAAAAAAAACTAAAAAAGTACATCAGTAAAGTGCTAGTACCAGTTGGCCGATTTTATTGAAAACTTTTAAGGCGCAAGTAACGTGGGTGCCTAGCTTAAAAATAAAGTTTAAGCATTGAGCCTCTATTGTTCCTTGACTTTTGAGAAATCTTGTTCACACACACACAGATTATTTTTTTAGACTCAGTGGGGACCTCAAAACGTGTATTTCCGATGAAAACTCGACATGGATTTTTTTACGATTACAATATTTTCACACTATATATTACATATATAGGTAAGAGAAAGTAAAAGTACCAGTAAGTATTAGTAAAATCAAGTCTATTTTTTTTAATAGTTCAAAATCTTGTTGGCATGTTTGACATTATCTCTCCTCTCTCCTCCTCACTTAGCTCCTCATCACAAAGCCACAATATTCCATTCAGTTATTAATAAGTCTCTTGAATTGAAGTAACCCCAATTGTATTCGATTTAAATCTTAAAAAAGGAAAGATTTGTTTTTTTAGACCATGTAATAATTTAAATTTTATAAAGAAGAATTCTGTTTAAAATAAATTTTAGTAGCTAGTAGTTTGAATATTTTATTTTCCCTATCTACAGGCAATCAGTCGCTAATAGCTTGAGTTTGTTTTCCTATCAAAAGCCACATCAGGTTATCATATCTGGCAATCTTGTTACTTGAATATTATATTAGTTGGAGGAAGAAAGGGTTGTAAGCAGCAACAGTAATAGCAGTAGTAGCAGCTGCACAATGCAGTCGATAAGATTTCCAAGTGAAAATCTCGAGTGGTGTCTGTATGTGTGTGCAGTCTTAATTATTTATTATT
Organism: Anisolabis maritima; assembly: GCA_010014785.2. Classification (NCBI taxonomy): domain Eukaryota; kingdom Metazoa; phylum Arthropoda; class Insecta; order Dermaptera; family Anisolabididae; genus Anisolabis; species Anisolabis maritima. Next base: position 23,602 of record JAAAKE020091576.1, on the reverse strand, counting down.
TGCACAAAAGCTGCCGCGAGAGGAGATTTTTTAATTTCGAGCTTTTTATCAACAATACAAAAATTCTGACTGGGTTAGCAATTCCGGAGTGTTGGAGTATAATCCATCATTAATAAAGATGCCCCCTTGATCACGAAGATAGGGCTTCAAGTGGCTGCTGCCGAGAGTCTCCTCCTCCCTTTTTCAGGGCTGCTGATAACGACCAAGGGACGTGTCGATACGAGTCCTTCTCGAAAAACCACCACCTCGAATTTCTGCCCTTTCAACTCTTTTACCATTATTCTTAAAAAGTTGCTACTGTTGAATTCAGAAGAGTAAATCGTCAGTGAGCTAGTGAATTTTTACTTGTATACTACGGCCCTAAAATCATCAATTTGGAGGATATGAAACACTCACCTCTCGTAAAACAGGAAAAAAGAAAAATAATTTATTTTTTATTTCATCAACATTTTATTTTTTGATATGTTTGGCAAATTGTACTAGGTTGTCCCGTGTCACAAATTCTAACTACGCCAGTAAAGTCTTCTGGGTAATAACGGCTTGAGAGAACATAATCTCCTCTTCTCTGTCCTATTACTCCAATAAAAGACTAAATATCCTACTCAATAATTATTTATTTATTTTTTAATAATATTTAAGTCATAAGTATTAATAGAAATGAAATTTTTAGTAATAACTAATATATGAATTAAGTAAGAATAAAGGGAAGGCAGGGGAATGATAAAGCATTACTTTGTATATATAAAAAAAAGATTAAATGTATAATTCAAATGGCAAAAAAACCTAATGGGGGGAAAGAGTCAGCATGAAAATTTTCTTGATTTGCTCATGAGGGGAGTT
>JAAAKE020091576.1:0-22662 GCA_010014785.2 Anisolabis maritima | reverse complement strand
AATTCAAATGGCAAAAAAACCTAATGGGGGGAAAGAGTCAGCATGAAAATTTTCTTGATTTGCTCATGAGGGGAGTTCCATATTAAGCAGTCGGTTAGACCACAGATGAGTGGCGTATTCGGGAGTGAATGACTTCCTCCTCACAAACATAAAGAAAATTTAAAAAAAAAAATAAATGAGACAATTGTTCTCCCCTCAAATTGAAAATTTGACCTCAAAAGATACGTTTGCTTGCAGCCAGGATGGAAAAACAGCAAACTTCACTGGATCATCCTCTTCGGGGTTTTTCATCTACATTTGTTTAACTTTGAACGCATCGAGGGGAAATGAGGCGTCTTCTGAGCTCTCAGCTCGGTTGGACCTGCTTTGAGGTCATTGGAAATATTCAGGGCTCGGGTGGAAGACTCAGACCTCCCCTCGACTTTCTTTCCTTTTGCTAACGCTCCTTCTCTTTCTAACCCAGGGCGGCCAACTCTCTATTAGGTTTCCTTTTATTTAAAACAATAATTGTCAGACTTTAACACAATATTATCCCAATTCACTATTAAACAATTAAAATATTACCATCAACAAGAAGTTAATTAAAATACTCAAATTATCAAAAATAAATAGGAAAATTGATTTAAATTCAAACCTACTAAAATTATTATCAGAACTATAGAATGATTTTAGAGTTTCAATTGTTGACAATATTAACAGTGATAGAGAGGTGTAGCCAGGGTGGATTGTATGGATGATACATTATTAGCGGGGGGCAATTTTGGCATATTTACCTAAGAAACTAAATAAATAAATTTTAAAGAGAAAACAATTGGACCTGTACGCAAGACCAAAAATAGACAGGGTCGGCAAACTGAAGGACCGTTCAGCGAGGTCATTGTCTCTTTAATTTTTGGAATGGACAGAAAGTATTCCCTTCAATGAAGTTCTCTTAGAAAGGAGAGACTTGCTAGCATTGAGGCATTGAATAATTTTATTAAAAACAAATAATTTGATAATTATTTATTATTATATTTCTTGGCTCCTATTTAAAGAAAATTAGATCAGTTGCATGGCAATTATATCCCTAAGCTGAAACACTGAAGGGGAAAAAATAGAAAACTTAAGAGACCCAAAGCCATAACTTATCTAGATCAAATATTGCAAATAACTAAAGTAAATGAATAATAATACCAATAAAGATTACGGATAGATTTGGCCTAATTTGTCCAAAGGCGGAACTTATTTGTTAGCAAGTTTGCTCAGCCAGCTTTGGCCATCAGCAAACTCTATTATCTAAGTTTAACGTCCACTCGAATAGGGCACTATTCGGCTCCATAAAACAGCCACATAAAAAGTTTAAGCTTTAAGTTGGAACTTAAATGATTAAAAAAGCTGGTTGGGACAAAAGCGCGTTAAGGCATTAAGTGCCAGGTGACAAGAAAGGAAGTCTAAATCCTAGAAGATAATATATATGATCAAAAGATGAAATGGATTAAAATAAATATCTGAGAGAGTACTGGAGAAGAAGTAGGAATTTTTTTAAATTAATATAATTCACTATCTCTGGTTTGGAAACGCATATCAAAAAATAAATAAAATTTGATTACTAAATAAAAATAAAATGACGATTTTAATTTTCATGTTGTTACAATTACAGTACAATCGAGTATTTAGAAGGGCGAGGTACAGGAGGATGGGCTCCTTCCAAAACGAAAAATTGCCAAAACAAAATTTCAATAAAAAAAAAAGAAAATATATAGAAAAAAGTGCAAAAATAATAATTAATTTAAACAGGAAAAGTTTGAGGGGAAGAAAACCAGGATTAATTTTGACTTTCTCAACAGCTCACTTTAATAGATATTTCGGTCACTCAAGAGCATCCATCATCAGCGTAAAGAGGTGATTTTTTGAGAGAAGTCAAATGAATGAAAATAAATCATCACATTCAACTTTTATGTGCATGACGAATTATTTGATTCGAATCAAGACAGTCTATGTGAAGATATCAATCATATAATTCGCCACACATGCACATAAAAGTTGAATGTGATGATTTATTTTTAAAAATATTTCGTGAATATATTTATCCTGAGGAATTACGCGGTTCTAGGAGTCGAACCCAGGATCTCTAGCCTACTTCCTTTGCACCAAACCACTAGACGCTCGACCACATCATCAAAACCCACTCATCTTCGGTATATATCTAGATCGTAAGATAAAGTTACTCATGAAAAATCTTTAAATAAATATTTTTCACTTAACTGCCGCTGTTTTAACTAACCAATAGGCTGGCCGAAATCTTTAGCCGATACTTACTGTAAGCAGCAAGATTCTTTGAAAGGCAGGGGATTTAAAATTTAAATTATAAGTAAGACCTTTTCATTTGAATTAGACATTAGTATTCAATATATGTCTTGTCGCGGACTTGACGTCATGGTTATATTTAAAAATATTTCCTGAGTTTATATATTAAATGACTACGTCAAGTTCGCTACAAGCTCTATATTGAATACAAATGTCTGATTCAAATGAGTAGGTCTTACTTATTATATAGATTTATTTTTATTTATTTGACAACCTCTCGAAAAATCTCCTATTTGCAGTGATGATGGTTGCTGGAGAGTGAAAATGAACGCTGGTTTTCTTCTCCTCAAACTGTTCCTGTTTAAATTGATTATTATTTTTGCAACTACAAATAATAAATTTAAATTTCTAAAAAGAATCACTTACATAAAAAAAAAAAAACTAGCAAGACCATACGAGAAAAAATTTTATTTAGTCCCCTCGTTGTCCCAAATCAATTCTAGCTCAGCTACTGGTATTTGTTCAATAAAATTTTTGAAAATCTCTTTTAAGGGTTTCAGGACTTTTTACTAATATAGATTAATACAAAATAATTAATTCCTCTAGAATTCAACACCAATTCTTTGCCGAAGATTCATCATCAACTTTTTATTATAACCATAGGCTCAAGCAGTAAGGAGGAAGCGGAGCCACTCTCAGGTTAAAACATGTTTATATTTCTCAAAATATTAAATTAATGTTAAATATAGAAAAGAAATATAAGGAAATTTCTAATATTTTTGAAATAGTAACATTTCCACGTTAAAGTAGCAATGGTGATTTAATTATAGTTATTTTTCAAGTGGAATCGGAGTTCCCCTCATTGTTCGTCAGTTTAGATCAAACACATTTCGTTAATTTGCGATCTATATTCAACAAAAATAGCGAATTAAACCGCGGTCGCTTTTAGAAGCCGGCTCCAATTCAAATGCATAGAAATAGAGAGGAGGCAGGCTAATCAAAGAGCGCTAATTTGAATGCGGCCCCCTGCGACCCGCATTTTATCATTTTATTTGGCCCTGGCCTGGCCTGCCTGTTGATCTACTTGACAATCATTTCAAAGGGCACCAGGTTTGAATCACTCCACGGTCAGTTTGCAAATTGACTTTGAAAACTATTCCGTATTTTAACTGTGCCGTGCGGATTTTGCTTTTGAAGTTGCCACGCCGGCTATTTTAATGTATACAATCAGCAAGGCATTTGCATATTAAACGTGTCCTGTATGGGAAGGGGGGTCCTCGTGTCGATCGTTTAGTGTGCAGAAAATCGATGGGGGGTTGCACCCCTTTGCCAGCCAATATGGCGAAAAGTCAGCCCTCGCAGATTGGCATCCTTAAGACCCTCTAATTCCCACTCGAGTCTTTTTTTTCTTTCAAGAAATAACCAACTGAAAAAAAAACGATCTTTGACCAATCAGTATTGAATTTACCAATCGTTCAGATGCGCAATACCTGTTAATTCGTATATATGAAAGAGGTACAATAATATAAATAAGCAGCGGTTCTATGCTGGTGTCTAATTTCCTAAACCAGTAAAACTAAATGATAATAATAATAATAATAATAATAATAATAATAATAATAATAATAATAATAATAATAATGAACTAAACAAACTATTTTTAATCAATAAATTAAAAAATTTAGTAAGAAAAAGGATGAATATAAGTCAAGTACCTTAAGTCGAAGCCCAGGGGGTGGCTAGGCTGGACAGGGTGGGTTCGTCTTATATGCAGTATGCATTCACAAGAAAGAAAGAAATTGAAGCAGAGATAAATCTTCGAGCTCCATCAAGTCTCAACTAAAACTGAAAGGCAATCAGATCTCTGCTTTTTCTCTTAAAAATTAAATGAGAATAACATTTGCCAATTTTTGAAATAAAAATACTTTTTTTTCTACAACAGACAAAAAAAGTTATTCACGGTCTATGTTTCAAATCAATATATTTTTAAATAAAATATTTTATTATTATTATTATTAATTATAATTATTATTTTTTAATAAAATAATGCCTCTAAAAGGAAGAAGTGCAATCGTATCAATTTTTTCTATATGAGTTTTCTTCGGAAAAAAGTTTTCAGCTGCTATGAATTAGAAAATGATATTTTTATTTTCTCTTTTAGTATACTGAATTGTTTCTATGTTCTTTGTTAGAAAATGAAGTTTTTCGTTACGAGTAGAGTACTTGAATTCGTTAGTTTTTGCTTGCTGGAAAGTAGGCAACCCAACTGACCAACTCACTCATGGACTTTTCGATTAATTGCTTCCGAACTTCTCTAGTAATTAATTTAATTTGATTTTCTAAAACTGCTCCGGAGCAATTAATCGGAATATCCATCAGTGAATTGGACATTTTGGTTGCCTACCTTTTAGCAAGTAAAAATTATGGATTCACTCACTCTAATGTAGATTTTGATGTCTTTAGATATGTATATTGACTATTCTATTTTTTAATTAATACTGCTTAAAGAAATAAGCAGATAGTTATTGAGCTCAAAATGTAGGCAGATATAAAAAAAAATATAGAAAAAAAATAGAAGAAATTTTATATTTACAATTAAACAATTCAAACTTGCTAAGATATTTTTTAGCTCCCTGTATTTGACACCTTTTAAGATATATGACCGAACTGTAGGCGAAATGCTAAACAAAAGGTCACCCATAAAGAGAACTCTCGCTATGACTCAAGTGAATAAATTCGGATTCACTCTATAACAGTTTACTATCCAAAATAAAGTGTTTATACGCTTTTTTCCGCACCTGATTGATCTGACACGACGTGGTTGGCCTTTTTTTACTACTTGGCTTATTTAAGCGAACGTAATTGTCGATCTATTCAGTTGCATTTTTTTAAAAGATGTTTTTTAAACAAACTATTTTTTTTTAATTTTCACTGCAATGAATTTACGAATTCCAAATTCCTTCTTTTTATACTTAACTAATTTAATGGCTAACATTGGCTTTTATTTATTTTTAACCATTTTTTTATAAAGTAAATATTAGAAAAAATAAATAAATAAAAGACCTTGATTAATCTAAATAGTTCTTTAGAACTCTCTATGAACTCAGCTTTGATTTTTTTTATCTATGCTTGCTCAATTTCAATTCCATGGGATGACTTTTCTAAATCCAGAGACCAAAAATGAGAAACATGATAAAAAAAAAAACCCTTGTACTGATTTGAATAAATAAAGATAGATTATAGATTTTAATACAAGAAAAATATAATTAAAATACCCACTGATTGGAAATAATTAAATTTTTTTACTAAAATATGAAAAATAAAAAACTTTTATAGAGAAAATAAACAAAGAAATATATATTCCCCAACTAGCAGAGCAAAAACAGATGCCAGTGATATCAGCCCAGTCCAAAAAACCTTACGCGACTAGATAATTCACCCACCGACCAAGAAGACTCTATTTAAACAAGATGACCATGCAAAACAGGTAATAAACATCTTTTACTTAGATCGTTCTGATAATGTAATGCCTCTTTTAATAAAATTCTTAATTTGGAATATATTAATAAAGTAATAAGTAGAGTAAAACCGGGTACATTTTAGCTTAATTAATGCTGTTTTTTTTTTTTTTTTTTTTGCTGATAAATGCCTAAATAGGTAACTCTAAAAAGGACAGGATATTTCATGGTCTTGTTACGAATATTCGCACGTCTTCTGTATCAATAAGTTTATTTTATCATGTTTTCGTTTTAATGTTTGTTATTATATGTTTAAAAATAATCATAGGCATACATGAACACTTTTGTACTGTCATGTTTATTTAATAAGAATATATTTCCGGCACAACAATTGGCTTTATAATTGCCCATTTATGACTTGTTTTCCTGTACCTCCACACTCGAGAATTCCAAGTGGTGTACTGCCTACAGTTTGTATAACGTACAAATATATTAATTTTCTTAATATTAAGATAAAATAATATTAATAAATTTTTTTTGAATATTTTAATAGGTTTAGTCCCTAGTAACTGAGAGGTTAGGGGTCCCAATATTGGGTCGTGACCTATAGATTGAGAACGCTGATTTATATGGTTTCAGATGCCGAAATGAATTTTAAAAGTAAGATATTTTATACATAATATATTTTTTTAGTATTTTATCATCTTGTCACATATTGGTACCAGCACGCGTACCACAGGTTAGGAACCGCTGTCCTAGATCATTTAACATTTTTAAAATTTTTTTATTTTATTATATAATAATAGATATTTTATGGAAAGGAAAAACATTAATACATTAAAATATATGCACTTTAATGGAAAAAATGTTTTTTTTTTTAATAAGATAATCATTCATTTATCACAGATGATCATAATTTCATCATTTATTTCATCCGTGAAATAGTAGAGACTTAGATGATTTAATAAAATAAGGTCTATTTGTTTATAAGTGAACCCTTACATAAAGTCTATTTGTTTAATTAACAAAGAGCCGTTCAGCAAGTTTTCCTTTACCTTGCTGATTTCAAAAAGTAGTTTTAAAATTAATTATAAAATTTCAGAAACACAAAATTAAATAAATTTTTGGAAACGTTATGGCCGGTATTTTGGGTTGGATTTCAATATTTTCAGCGGATTGTTGCACTCAGTCGATAAGGATAAGGGAGACGGACGGGGGTCGTGGCTCTCAGCCTCTCCATCTAAATCAATCACAGCTAGAATCGCTATTTTTTCACACATGATATATTCCATTAGGATTTCATGGAGAAATTGAGATAACAATAAAGAGGAGGAAGAGAGCGGGGATGGGAGAGGGGGAGGTGCTATGTTTTTCTGTGAGAAGAGATTTTTTCCCGTCGTTATGGGAATTGTAAGACGAAGTACATCTCGGATAAACTTTGCCTTACGTTCACTAAATTTCATACCACGTATTTTTTTTTTAACATTGTCCACATAGCATTGTCAATATGATGAAGTTAATTGACCGGCGACGATAAGGCAGATTTAGTTGCTGCTCCCCCGCCCTAGTCTTTTTTTTATACACTAAAATGAGCAACTTTTATTCCACTTTGTTATATTTTTAATATTATAATAAGGAAGAAAATAAACAGAGATTATTTTTTTTTTTAACTTTTATAAAATTCTTATATTTATTTAGATATTAATTTTTTATGATCATTTAAAATATAATAAAAAAAAAAAAAAAAAAACAACTGGGTCAAAGCAAAAGAAAATGTAAATTATAGATATAAAAAAATTAAATGATATTAAGAATATAAATATTATTATTATAGGAAAATTAATTAAATTAGAAATATATTTAGCCTAGTATAATAAATGTACTATATTTCCCATCGATTACAGAAATAAGTTCGTAGAAGGTAGGCAATCCAAAAAACCAACTTCTTTAGAGCACTGTTCTTAAATATAATTAGAAATTAACAACTGCGCATGCATGGTCAGCTCTAAGGTAGTTCCAGTGGAATTAATCGAAAATACATTACTGAGTTGATCATTAACCTTACTTTCAGCAAGCAAAACGAATGAATTAATGTACCTAAGAAATAGAGGTTATTGCGCGAAGATGATTTTTTTTTGAGGGGAGGAGAAAACCTCAAAAGTGGGAACTAAAAATTTTTAAAATGTTCAACTTCTTGTTAGCAAAGCAAAATGTCAACTCAATGCTAGCTAGCAGCCCCCCTCCCTTCATTCATTAATAAATTATAATAATGTATCAATATCAACAAATTTTGTTTATAAATAAAGTAGGACTTTTATTTATGGAATTTAATTATTATAAGTCATTGAATGGCACTTTGTTTTACTCATTCTTAGTAAACTGGATTCCGGTTTTCTTCGTTTTGAGAAGCAATCATTGATAGTATTGGATAATTTTAGCCACAATTTGGATTTGAAATTGAGTTCTCTTAAAGTCAGGATTCGAGAATCTGCTGCTTTAACTCTCGGCTAATCGGCTTCTCAGAATTTATTAATCATAGGCAACCTGTTAATCAGGAAAATATCTTCATTTGCCTTTTCCCATAGTCAGGCGCTATATTTTTTTAATTATAAGTTTGGATTTGAAAAATTACTTATAGTAATAAATTATTTTTTACACAGACACAGAGATATAATTTTTCTAGTTCAGAGCGAATCAAAAAGTATAGGTTCTTTGAAAAGCCGAAATTGGAATTTTCGAAGATGATACCAAAATTTAATATTTCACAAAATACATATTAGAATATATTGTCTTTTTTTGATTTGAAATTTCTACTTTAATATCTATATCTATACTTCTGGAACCCCCCAAAAGTGGTTTATACACAGTTTCAAAGATGCGGTTCTAAGGGAGAGAAATATAAACAAAACAAAGTGTGCGCATATATATTAATATTTCCAATAGGTACAATACATACCGTTAGCTACTTATTTTTATAATTTTCAGAAAATTTGAAACATAATCTAATTTTTGCACTTTTTAATAAGTGACTGCTAACTAAACAAATAGTTTAAGTATCTTGTCTAACGAATGAATTCCACCTTAAGTTTTGAGGAAAATGTAGAGCCACGATTCATTAAAAGGAAGCTCCCTAAGGCAAGATTATTTTTATAGTCCCTGTATAATTAAGTTTGATTTTTTTTGTACCTAATATGATGTAATTATTTTAATAATATCTAAATAAAATCTTCCATCGAAGGATAAAATAAATAGATTCTGGAAGTTTACATCTAAATTAAAATCTATACAATTAACCAATTAAAGTTAAAAACATTTAGTTTATAATTAGCCAAATGAATAAATTTAAAAAAAATTTAATTTAGTAAAATTTAATTTTACTGTATTTTATATAATCTAAATTTTTTTTTGTGAATAAAATTATGATAATTAGGACAAATTTATTTTTAATTTAATATAAACTGTAATTATAATAAATTTTTATTTATTTTTTATAATTATAAAAAAAACTGAATTTAAAAAAAAAATAAATAAAAAATTATCACTGGATATGGAATTTCTTTTTATTTCATTAATTACTATTCTTTGTTTGAACAGAGCTTCTCAGGCTTTCTTAGAGCTTATATTATTTATAACAGAGAATTTTGTTTCCAAGATTATTTTTTCTAAAATTTATTATAAAAAAAAAACTTGAAATTAATAATTCTCATTAAATATTTTTATATTTCTTCAAATGAAAAAAATATTAAAAAAAATAAATTTCTTTTATTAAAAACCATTAAAAAAAGGGAAAAAACTTTTTTCATAAATTTATAGAATATATTAATTAAAATAAAAGCGTGGGGGCTTATTCATTGCTCATTATTTAGCTTCCAATAAACAATATTTTTAAGTCTGAGTGAGCAGCCTACGTTTTTATTTTAATTAAACAAATATTCAACAATATTAAAAAAAAAAAATTATTTTCCTCTTTTTACAGCATTTTTTTATTAAAAGTGTTTTTTTTTTATGACTAAAAAATTTATTCTTTAATAAATTTTTTTGAAATTATTTTTATTATATTGTATTATCATCGAAACTGAGCTTAAGTGCAACATTGAAGATTAAAGAGGTAAAAAAAAAAAGAGAATAGATTATTGAATCAAGCAAAACTCATTGACAACTTGTGTTGAATAGAGTTCTTACAAAAATCCTATATTATTTGTATTTTTTAATGACACTTTTTTTACTCTATTTTTAATTTCGTCCTTTAGGTTAGTAAGAAATTATACATTAGTATAAAAGTATAAATAAAAGCAAAAGGGAAAATCTAAAATACTGCTAAAGAATAAAATGGTACTTCCTTTAAAAATAAAAAATGATACTATTTTAATAGGTCCTTGGTGATTTTTTTTACCCGAAAGATAAATAAAGAACCTGATATTGATGCTGAATTTATGGAAAGGAGGCTGTCCACGCAGACATTGATGGTGGAGATTAATTAAAAAAAAAATCCAAACGCCATTCAATAGGCTGCCATATTTATTTTCGATCAAGAGAAAAGGGTAAATATCAATATATATTGCTAAAGAGAACAATATGGGCTTTTTTCTTTATTTTCATCTGAAATAGTGAAACATGCAACTAGAATTAGCCCTTATTAAGCCAGGCAGGTCACAATGCAACAGTAATCCCTTTTGGGAGATAAACAATACATCCAACTCATCAATAGAATATTGATATTAAAATTCCACCAAAATAAAACATATGACTAATTATTAGTAAACTTGTTATGTATTAAGCTATTGTGAGTCAACACAATACTCTATTATGAATGTTGCGAATCGTGATAGAATTTATTTAACACAATCATGGCCAAAGGGCCGAAAGCAGTGGTGCCATGTGTCAAAAAAGCAACCCCAAGGAGGGGCCCTTGGCCCTTTTTGTTCCTCAGGGGCTGATTGCTCTCCATTGTAATCTGAGCCTGTCTTAGAAACTTACTTTTAATGCCAGGTCAAGGATCGAACATGAACATTTAATTAAACAATATCTTATGCATCTTAGCAAACTAAACCATACAAGTATTGGCTTGAAAACTTAGTTAGTTCAATGGCAAAGAAAAAAGCTAACAACAAATCACAATTAAAAAAATTAAAAGAGAATTATGGGACTCTTAAAGTTCTTTTCTCTTGACATGTTGAATAAAAATACTAGAAAATCTTTTATCGTAATCTTGGGGAACAAGCAATGTGGGGTTGAGTCGGATGGATGATCAACATGACCTAATCGATGAAGCTTTATAATCACTCTCTCTTTACTACTAAGGAAAGCATTGCGAATGTAAATAATTTTGATGTTGAGATTTTAAAGGAAATTTGGTAGGTTTACTTAATATTTTTAAATACAATTATTTATTTAATTTTTATTAAATTAGAATATAAAAAATTTAATTTCGTTTCCCTCTGATGTTTAAAAAAAAAAACATATAATAAAATATTGAATCCCTTTAAAATATTTTTGATAAGCAGAAAAAATAATTGATAATAAAATAATCCTGGCAAAAAGATGAGGAGGCGAAGGTGATAAGGGCCCTGTCCCTTGGTGCAGAGGTAGAAGTCTCATATACCAAAGGTCAGAGGTTCGCTTCCTGGCCAAAGTGACAAACATTTATTTAAATTATATTGGATATCAAACGATTTAAATAAATATGGACGGAGTCTAAATGGCCGAAAAAGACTTGAAAAAAAAGGAAATAAGATAATTAAATAATAATTTTTAAATAAAACAATTTAGATTTTTAAAACAATAAATTGAAGAGTTCAATGTAACCGATTGGCTGGATGTTGCCAAAGGGTTACTATTTATAAAATTAGAGGAAAACAATAATTTTATGGCATTATAAGTCAGTCAGAAAAGTTATTTTTTCTTCTTAAAATCAAGAAGTAGGAAGGAGGTTTAATCATTCTATTATTTAATCGACTACAATTCGACAATTTTAAAGAGGAAACTTGCCCTGAAGTAATAAGTTATAGTACACAATTATCAAAATCACATGCGAATGATGGGCAGTCGAATACAGACAGACAAATGTTCCCCTTTGTATATACATATATTTTTAGAGAAAAAGACAGCATGGAAAAACTTGCCTGAGGGCTACACTTTTGTCTAATATTAGTGAGAGGAAAAGAAGGGTTGAAATAAAAAAAACCAATCTAATATACAAACATTATCTTCTCTCTCTTCACTCCTGTGCCAGGAGAGAACTTTCATGGGGTGGATTCCCGTTTTCTGCCTCAAGAGAAGCCATTATTAAGAGAGTTTGATAAATTTTCGTTCAACTCAGAATTATAAGCTTAACTTCTTTATCCCCTCTGCTAATTGTCCTTAAATATTATCTTAAAAGGTAAAAATTTTTAAAAAATAACAAGGAATTGTTTTAATTTCAGATGAGAAACACTATGCTAGATTAAGGCTTTAATTTATTACGCCATGGTCTAGTTCAGTGGTTTCTAACCTTTTTTAGCTGACAGCATGAATTATGGAAATTTGAAAGCGCCTAGAAGGCATTAGTTAAATAAGAACAGTACGTTTCAAAAGAAACCATGTGTTTTCTCAGTTATTTTTTTAAAAGAGAATGAAAAGTTATTTGAGCCTAAAAAATTTCGATATTCTTTTTAAAAAATAATGGTGGACCTTCTTTTAGAATCTCACTGTACCTATTATCTATAATATTAGATTAAAAAATGATCATATTTATTTATATATATATATATTAAGTCTCTCTTTGGCATCTTTGACCATATAGACTTTTAAATGATACATAATATATTTATTACGATACAAATTATCCAGGCATATTTATTTAGGTCAATTGATATAAATAAATTTCTTCGGACTGCCTGGGATCCGAATCCACAGCCCTTGGCTGGCTTTTAAGATTATCAATACTGACAATGTTAACCTCTCGGCCATAGGGGAGGAGGGTATTTATTTATTTAGAATAAAATTTTACAGAATTTACGCCACCAGTTAGTTGATTGTTTACCCGGTTTGATACATCATTTGAAAGATTTTTTTTTATGAGTGGGAGCAAAGAGCCCAAATTTTGTAATGGTCCAAAATTCACTCGCGAGATTTTGATTGTTCTTGACGTTTTGGACCTCCTTATGGCCGAAAATACCATTTTTAGAATTATGTCTGTGTATATGTTTGTTAGCAACTCGAGCATATTTTAATGTAGACCAACTAATTTATACATGTGTGTTAGAGTAAAATCATAGATTTCTATCAACATTTAGCCAATTCCCGGTAACCGGAAATGGTATTTTATCTGGAACATCTTTTTAAAAACCTTGGAAACTCACTCATTTATGTGTACCTGAGAGAAAGTTGAGGGAAAGCGACTCCCAATTTTTTTTTTATAAAAATGGTACAATCTGAAATGTACTACAAAGGGATTCGGAATCAAAAAAAGAATTAGAACCGCTTATTTAAATAATTGGTAGAACAAAAAAGCCGCAAAATCGTTTCATTTACCCTTTCAATTTCAATTTTAATTTCACTCCATATATAAAATTTTACAAATACTAAATAAAAAGTGTATGATCCTCCTGTTCGTTTTCCCTTTACTGTTTGAGTTTTTTGTATTTTCCCATCTTTAATTTTAGACGGAGTTTCAAAATTAATTATCAAGGCATATTAATGAAAAGTAAATTGGAAATTTATTGAGAAAATAAATGGTAATGTCTTTGGGTTTGTTTAATTAGCACCTAGCCTATTATAATTTGCAGAAAGGGGTGGTGGGGTGTTCCGTTTGATTTGCGTAGCCCTTCCTTTCTCTTCAACATCCCTTCGGGTTCTATTTTGTCTTGGGCCAAAGCCACGCCCTCGCCATTGATAAATGAAGTTGAAGTGCACAACGTCAACTTCACTCTGCTCTCTTCCTTTCTCTATATCGTCTTCGGGTCTCTCTTACCCAAGAATCTTGTCTCGCTGTGATTGATTTCTGTTTTATCAAACGCAACATTGCCTGCCTAACATTACTAGAGATATATAGGGAAGAGAGAGAGAGAGGAAAAAAAAGAAAAAAGAAAAAACATCCAACACAATATCGCATTAGCCTCGGTTTTGGGCTTTTCGATTACCAGATTCACACTATCATTTATTAATGGCATCGTTGGCAAAATATTGACTCGTCATGACACTCAGGTTCTTTTTGATGTTAATGATCTTAGAGAATTTCAGCGAAGAAAAAACTCATCTATCTGCAACGTCTCTATTTATATAGAGAGAAGAAAGAATATCTTCTTATCAAAAGTTTTTTTTTATAAAGGCAATTTCCCTTGATTTAATGATTTACTAATTTAATTAGAAGAGTGATAATATTAAAAGGAGGGTTCAATCTCCAAGTCATCCTGAAGATGAAATGATTACTATTCATATATTCCCTCCTCTATTCAATCATTTATTATACAGATAACAAATATGGAGTATAAATAGCGAGGAGAATGACCTGTTTTTTATACGTTATTTTTTTATTAAATTATCAGATATATAAAAGACTTTTTTTATTAAAGGAAACCAAATCATATTATTAATAGAGATGTACATTTTTTATTTTCATGTCTATGTGTGTGAAAAAAAAAATTGGATCACATGTGAGATTAAAATTAAGACTTCAATTTTTTTTATTGTTATAAGTATTTAAAAAGATGCTAGAGAAGGGGGGGGGTGCTAAAATTAAATTAAATTTTTAAAATAAGACAAGTAAAAATAAATCATTTTTTTTTTAAGAGATAAATTAAAGTCTAAGTGTTTATCGAATTGCATAAATTAGTTCGTATTTAGTTGCTGGAAGGAAGATAACTCTAATTCATTAGTGGCTTCACTGCTTCAGATCGGACGACATATGTGAAGTTGTTAATTTCTAACGAGATTTAAAAACTGCGCATGCGTTGTCAAATGTGAAGTAATGAATCACATAAGTCATTAATGAATTGGGTTGTCCAACTTCCAGCAACCAATTTCTCTAACCCATGGTAGAGTATATTAAATGTTTTGATTGAAGGAAAGGTATCAGTAAATATATTATTATAATTTTAGAAAGTTTACAGTTTCCAGAGATGTTTGAGTGAAGTAAAACATAAATAATCAGAATTTATTATTTCATTCAAACATAAAACCAGTGAACTTCCTAAAATTATATTATAATAATATAAAACGTTTCACTCCATGAAACTCTCTAGCAATCGTGTCTACAGACCTACCTGCACATACGAACGGATCTCTTTTGGACTCATCTCGAACTTCAACTCGTAGAGATCTTTTGAAATTTCTATTTTGATAAAAACCATGTAGTATAGAAATAAGTTCCTCATAGGAAAGTAAAAGAAATGTTTTAGTAATATTTATTGCCTTAATCTGGTTATAAAAATGCAGTTGGATAAGGTGAATATATTGCATCTGGATAATATATATAAGATAGTCCGTTCACTACAATTCTCTTGTATCTAGTAAGTTTGTATGAAATAAAAAAATTTTAGAAAAAAATTTCCATAACTTTTTTTATTATATAAAGACTTTCTGACAGAGATGTATTTAAAATGATAATTTATCAGTTTTGAAATGGGTGAATAAAAAAAAAAGGAAAATAATAAACGTGGAAGGGATTGCGCAAAGTTGCTTGTCAGTCGCGGGTAATAAAGACAGGGGTCCGAGGTCGACCCCCGACGCCCCCTGGAGCTCCAGGGTCCCACGGACTAGGGACCAGGGACCAGAGACCCGGGACCAGGCACCCACCCTCTAGGCTACTGTAATGACTCCACGTTTTTATTCAGCCACTTTTTTTTATTCCGCTCCCGGTTTTTTTTTACTCTCTCTTTTTTCTTTCTGGAGCCCATAAATTTTTTATTGCATCTGCTTGAATTAACATTATCCGTATTTAAATATAAATAGATGACACAATACGCCTTGTCATTGGCGTCCAATAAGTTCCCCGAATATTCCAATTAAGAATTACAGTATATATCAGATGTTAACGGTAATGCATAGAAGAGTTCGAATTTCTATTCAGTGATTTTCGGAAGCCTTATTCTTGACACTTCCATTAGTAGAGCTTGGCGCAGAATTTTATTTCAAAGAAATATAATTAAAATATGATTGAATCTACCAACACTTTTTCAATCAATAGAAATAACTTTTTTGTTGTTATTGAATATTTTTTGCTGTGGGATTTAATTAAAAAAAACAGTCTCCTTCCTTAAAATACATTTGGTATTGAAGATGTGAAAATTTAGAATCAAGGAAAACAAAATAAATTTTTCAATAAATTATTTAAAAAATAATAAAAACAATTTTCCAAATAACTTTTAAAAATAAATATTTTATTTAATAATATAATAATAAATATTAGGTAAATTTCAAATATCTAATCAAGAGCGGATTTAAAGATTGCAGAGGTGAGCCTGTCATGTCACTGAGTACTTGAGTTCTAAAAAGGTAAGACAAAATGTTAAGAGAGCTAGACAGGAGGTGATGGCGTTTAAAAAACTTAGAGGTCTTGGGATTATACTGGGGTGGGTTTTCGTTTCTTTTCTCATTGAGAAAGTTGAATATATATTTGCCATGAAGGGTTTGGACTTGGGTTGCATTTAACTCAGAATTATATATGTTTAACTCGTTTAATCGCCTCGATGAATTTTGAAATTAGCGATTGGGGCGGAGAGACCCAATAGGTTGGACCCGGATTTTGAAAGAGTTTATAAAATATATAGATTGTGAAAAGTCAGTGTCATTCTTTAGAAGATACGTTAAGAGGTATTCCCCAATGGATAATAAGGAGACCATAATTCTAAGAAGGATTATTGAAAGTGCCTAAAATAATTGTAGGATTAGTTAGCTAAATACGAAATTAGTTGGTGTTTGGTCGCTGGAAGGCAGGCCAAGCTCACTAAAAACGATAATTAAAATTAACAAATTTTGTAAGGATATAAGAATATATTTTCTATTGGATAGATTAGTTCATAAATTAATTTTTTTCTATAATAATATAAATTTAATATCTTGGTGGGGAAGAAAGAATGAAGTCAATTTAGTGATTTTCGATTTCGATGAGAGGTGATTCGATAATTGAAGGAAGACACTTGGGCGACATTTCCTGGTTCCTTGGTTGTCCCCGGGAACCCCGGGAATCGGGGATAAGAGGGGCCCTCGCCCCTCGGTTCGCCTCCAGAATAAAGATAAATGTTCTTCGGAATTCTTGTCGACATTAAAACATCCGAATGCAGACAGGACGAGGAGGTGGGGGCGAATCAGCAGCCCCTTATAAGATTTCGGAACGATATTTTCCCATCAGAAATGTGGATCGTCCATTCACTGTTAGAATATTAACGAGGGCAACCCCCCGGAGGCAAGAAAGGGTGCCAGCTCCAGCTCCATATGTTTATTATCATTATACATCCAAAAACAGTATCAAAAGATGATTTTTTTAATATTAATTTTTTCTTTGAATTAACATTCCCTTTGAGGCGTTTTTTTCTGCTATTTGTCAACTCGGCGATTGTCTTCTTCTTCGATCACATTTCTGACGAAGCCTTTGGCTTTGATCGGTCTCTAGTGGCTGCTTTCATCCTCTAGGATGTTTTTTCGGGTAAAGCCTGTAAAACGCAAGAAGAGGACATACTTGTGGAGAGGTTTCGAGTGTTTACTTGATCTTCCCAAGTGAAACCTCATCGGGCCATGAACGAGATCCGATGCTCTTGAGTACAATTAAAATATCACACTTCTTTCGAAAAAATCGCCGCCCCGACATTCCTTGCTCTTTTAGAGGTGAAATGATTTTGACTAAGCTCCAACTATTTTGGTTCTAATCTCAAAAAAAAACATCCCTTTTTAAAAAGAACTTTTATTTTTAGTTAAAATAATATCAAAGAGAAAATGCCAGTTTTATATCAAATCGGTTTGTTTTTTTGAAATTGAAGCGAATTTATTTGGTTTGCCTACTTTCTAGAGAATTATACTTAAATGTTATTTTGAATTGATTTAAAAGTTTTTCTTTTCACATAACGAAAGTAATGCATTCGGTCTAGAATTTTAAAATTGAAATTTTAACCGAAATACACATTTTGATGTCATTTGAGTGTGAGAATATAATTTTACGAAAATAGTCTAAATGGCTGTGTGTATGTATCTATACGCAAAACAGGCTAAAATATAAATCCAATAATAATTAAATTAAGCATGAGCTTATATTTATATGAGAATGTAAAAGTAATGTTTTGAGTAAAATCTATCACCAGAGGTGACAGTTTACTATTATAGTATCTTTTTTCACTTTTATTTTAATTTTTTTCAAAATAGGATTCAACAATTTTTTTCTAAATTTTGTATATTAATCATACAATTTTTACGATTTAAAAATATTTTATTTTAGCTTGGTAAAGACCCTAAGGAATCTTGTACTATTGCAGTTTTTTGTCTATAGTTATATTAAATTAAATTTGATGTAACTTTTGTTATAAGTAAAAAATCAGCCATTGTTGAAATATATAAAGCGTTTTCGATATAAGTGACTTTTTTTAATCGGAAGCGTTTAGAGAGCTTCACTCACCATGGGACTAAAATAATGCCAACCGAATGAAATATTAAAAATAACCGGTAAGCGAAAAACGTGTGGTTCCACCAGATTTTTATACTGTGTGTTGCAGAAATTAGTTTGTGTTTAACAAACAACAAAAATAAAAATAACAAACTCATTAATGTTTTTTTTTGTTTTTTTTTTTATGGATTAATTGCTTTAGAGATTTTCTTAAGCGGATCAAAAATGCTCTCTAAAAATAAATAATAACTGGGCATGAAAAGTTCTTTTGTGAGTTGGTCATGTGAGTTGCCTACCGTCCAGCAAGGGAAACCATCTAATTTATTTTGGCATGTAAAATGTAACCTATTCTGTGAGAATGCAGGTCATTTTGGTAGTCTACCTTCCGGTAATTTTTCAAACCATTCTATGTATAATAAATACATTAAGGTTATTTTGATAATGAATATTCGAGTATGTAATTAAAATTACTTAATATTAAGTTTTATGTTGTCCTGAGACCTCTAGAAAGACTTGTAAGGAATGGACTTTAAGATTTTCTTGATTTTATGGAAATGAAATGAGGAATTCAACCTTGCATGGAAAATAACATTGTTCGTTATCCCTAATGCATCCTGTTGAAAAAAAAACATGCCAATAATTCCTACTAAAAGAAATAATTGATATAATTTAGCCTAATTAAAGTGAGCATAACATATTTATGAAGCATTAAATTAAAAATTAAAATTAAAATATTTATATTTTGAATAATAAAAAAAAAAGACAAAAATATTACGAAATGTAATTAAAAAAAAAAAAATCAACCAGAGGTGACATTTTGTTGGAGATTAGGAGGGAGCGTTTGCGAGTAGGGAGAGGAGTTACTATTTATTAAATCCCTGGAGCTTATAAAAAGAATTTTGTAAAAAAAAAAAGAACGCTTGCAAGAATTTTTTTGGAAATTTCAACCTTCAACTCCCTTACTGAAAAATGCGAATTAATTTTGGATTATAAATGGGTCCTTTGTAAAAATTTAAAAATTTCATTTTGAAAAGATGATTTGAATAAAATTTTTTTATAATCAAATAAATGGGTTTAGGATAAAGAAATGAAAAAAACTCACCGATCCTGAAATTGAACCCAGAACTTTTTGGCATGGCTTGAGTCGCTTATGAAATCCAGCCAAGTCTAGGAAATTTAGTGTAATGCTAAGCATATCCACTGAAGTATGGAATCGTTGTTCTAATGTAGTTAATGTTACTTGTCCTCAGTCAAAATTGGTCCTGAAAATAAAAGATAATTGTTAAGAGAAGTCGTCCAAACGTGCTATAATTTTTAAAATATTAAAAATGCATAATTGATTTTTTTTTAGAAGAGATCTTGGACGAAAGTTTAAAAGCCTTTCAATATTTAATTTGTTTTATTTTATTTTAGATAAAAATATTTACTTTATTTTGCCAATTCTTGGAGGACTTCCCACACGAAGGACCACCGAGATGATTTGAACATTAAGAAAAAAATTTTGAGAAAGATAATTAAAAAAACAAAACGTTTTTTTTTTCTGAATCCTTTGCCTCCTTTTAAATAATGCCATGATCCCAGGAGCCCTTATACATATATATGTATAATATTATATACTGTATATATTTTTTAATGGGAGTCCAAACCAGACGGAACCCTCTTAACTTCAAAGGGATGTCATCAAACTGGTTAAGGTGCAGAACCAATGCTCGTTTCCTGGTAGGGGAACCCTGGGTGTTAGGAGCTCTGACGCTGATGTCGATCAATATGTGGAGCAGAAGAGAGGCTCCATTTGTTTTCTATGCGGTTTCTTTTGTCCCATCGGTCCTTTGGCCCATCGACACTCCACTCCCGCTTATTGATTATTGGATCGCAGTTCACTATGAAAATTGTATTCGGAAATTTTAAGGAAGTTATCAATCTGAATTTGTTGGCTCTCTTTCAAAGATCTATTTTTATTAAGGAAAAAAATTGGGTAATCTATTTTTATTTGCTTGGAAATAATAAATAATAAAAAAAAGCTTTAACGTGTGTTAAAACAAGCAATAAAATTCAATATTTTGAAGTATCAGCCTTTGAATTTTTCTTCAGTAAGATAATCAAAATTATCACGGAAAGTTAAGAGGAGCAGTCCTCGAGGAAATTTTTACTAATTTATTAATAGTTAAATTAATATATTCATTAATTTCAATTAAAAATGAGGTTTATTTTTGTTATGAATATTTCTTATAAGAAATTATTAATTATTATTAAGAATTTAATAATTACAAATTACAAAAATGTGTAAAATAATTGAAATAAATTTTCGTTTCAATAAGAATTTGGAAAGTTAATTATTAATTTATTATATTATTATATGAAATTATTGGTATGGAAATCTTTGTTAACCGTAAGTTGTAACATTATTTTCGTCCTGATGATGAGCGCGATGCACGTTCGAAACGTCGACGAGAATAAATAGTATTTTTTGTTAGCTGCCTATCTCAGATCACTTTCAAAAATCTCCACACCCATCCATCTTCTTATATCATTATTATATTTCCTTAAACTTTGAAGGTGACTGGATGATGAAAATATTTTATTTTAATCTATTTATTGTATTTTGATTTACTTCATAACTAGTCGTCCGAGAATCACACATATTTCCGAATATGATCTTTCATTTCAAGATTCCCCACCCCTGGATTAGAGAGTAACTTTCTTGTGATTATACTGGGGTAGGTTCACGTTCCTTTCTCCAGAAAGAGACATCACTGATAGAATTGGATAAATATTTATCATGAGGTGGATTTGATCCTAGGTTTTCTTGAACTCAGGATTATAAGCTTTCGCTAATCGCCATCTTGAATTTAATTTTGCGGATATAGAGTTGGAGAAGAGGGAAGTAAAAAAATAATATATATATAACTATATTGAAATTATAATATATCTATTTATTTATTTATTTTGAAAAAATTTGATATTCCTAGGTTGTATAAAGTACTTATTAGAGGAGGAATTTTAAAAAAACCGCTACACTTAAATAGTTAAAGTTTACACATTTCATCTGTTTGTAAAGTTTTCTCATTTCTCACCAAATTATCCAATTAAAAAAATTTGACATCCTCTTTTTTTATTTTAAAATAAATTTTAAAACGGGTATTATGGATGGGTAATGGGACGTGATATGTAATTTATTTATAATTTTAATTTAAGGCTAGGTATTTATTCAAGCTTCGAGTTTGGAATTTTTATCGAATGGAAAAAAAAAATTGAAAAAAGGGAAAAATTAGATTATTAAATTATTAAATTAAAATAATACTCTATAAAATTTATTACTATTTTTAAAAGGAATAAAGTATTTTATTATTTTTTACTAAACTGATATGTCATAAGGCAAAGAGGGAAGGGAAAGTAATTACCTCTACCCAAAGCTTCGAAAGTATTATTTTTTTATTTTATAAAATTAGTATTGGATACTAAAGCACATTTTCCTGTAAAGATTGAATTTTTTTGTAAGGAATTTTAAAAATCTCAATTTTCCTCAGTCATATCGAAATGGTCTTTATTAATTAAACAAATTGTGGAAGATTCTATATCAAATGAGCACCGACTAGAATTCGATTAAGCGAAATTATTAATTAAAAGAGTTGAATGTTGCTAATTTTTTTCCTTCTTAGGGATTAACTTAAATAACTTATAAAAATAATAAGAGCTATAATTATAATTCAAAAATGTCCACTCCGCTTGTTAAAGTGACAGATAATTTAATTTATTATTAAAATTAGAAAATGATATAATGATGCAACACATAAACAAATTTATTATATCGAAATTATACTCAAAGAGCTGATCCAGAGCACTTTTTCGAGAGGGGGGGGAGGGAATTTTTTCCAATATTTCCAAAAGTAAATTTTATATGTGCACTTGACCGAGTTTTTTTAATGAATATACTTCTCTACAATTCTTATTCTATGAAATTTTGTTCTTAAATTGATGGTAAATAAGTTATTTAAGTCACAAAAGCCATAAGGATATAAAAATTTCCAAATAATTGGCAACATTTAACTCTTTTAATTAATCATTTTTCTCAATTTTAAACAGTTAATAGTCATTTGATAGAGAAATTAGCCCTTTACAATTTATTTACAATAATAAAGACCATTTTGATATTAAGCACAATTTTGGAGTTATTTACTAAAAAATTAAAAAAAGTCCGAAAATTTCCAGGATTTTTCAAGATGGAGGCCAAAACTTGCCTCGGGGGTGGGGGTAAAGTCGGCCCGAGCATAACCTGACACTTAAAAGTGAGTAACACTAGTAAAAAAGAGGAAGAGAGAAAAAGAAATGCCAGGCCTTGTTTGCGTT
>JAAAKE020091565.1:10274-20623 GCA_010014785.2 Anisolabis maritima | reverse complement strand
ATTGAAGACGAACTATTAAATAGTTTGAATTGCGAGCTTATTATTGAGAAATTCGCTAAAGAAAAATCTAGAAAAAAACACATATAATTATAATGTTAATAATTATTATATTATAATATATAGTATTATAAATTTTTGGAACATAAAAATAAGATTAATAAATTACATGTAAATAATTAAAATTATGTTTTATATTTATAATACCTATTAATTAATTTCCAAAGATATTTTTGTTATCCGGGGCCTAATTTTTTTTGCGCCTAGGGCCTTATATTGTCTTAATCCGTCACTGTCTTTCCTGGAAGATTTTTCACCATTTGGGTCGAGATGTTGTTCACTCCAGGAGCTTTCCTCCTCCGGAACTCTTTCGAAACACCCTTTACTTGAATGGGCTTTACAGGCTGCGGCTTTTACCCTTGGCAAACATTCTTCAAGACAAGCTCCACCACTGGAGTGGCTCCATCTGCAGAGTCGAGTGATGGTACATTGGAGCAATGGGACTCAAATGTGTTTGCCAATATATCGATCTTTTCGATATCCGAAGAAAAACCAACCAAACTGGTAGAAATGTTGTCACGCCTCTGGCTACACATTTAATTTGTTTAACCTTCCTCCACAAAGATCCATTCTGTTTTTTAAGAAGAGCGAATCTCTCTCTCTAAAGATCCCTAAGCCAAACGCCAAGGAGGAGTTTCGACTTTCTGTTAAGGATGAGACTGCGTTATCCAGATCCTCACAAGAGTCCAATTTTGGAATCGAAAGCTCAGAGTTGATATGGGGCCTGAACAATTGCCAATCCACCCCAACAAAATTCCAAATTCTCAACCTATCCTTATATCTTATAGTGAAGTTTAGTGACAACAGGGTTGTGTTCACTATGAAGATAGGTTTCAGCATTAGTGTTGTGGACATCCTTCATTAGAGAGAGATCCAAATTACTCGTGATTTCTACACTGAGGAAATCTTGTAGGACCACTCGGGTAGTTTATTGTCACCCTATTCTGAGAACAGACCTCAAGTATCCTGCCTGCTCTGTTTGTTGATCTGGAACCCCAGGAAACAAATCTGGCGTTAAAGTCGCCCATAATTAGCACTTTGGGGCCCAAGTCCAGAACGCCCTTCAATGGAGAAAAGTTCAGCTGACGCGTCCTATTGGGTGAAGAATAGGAGCTTAACGAACACCATACGGTCACTTTCGAATGCGATCTCAACACCCACAGACTCCAATCTGGAGGAGCACAGCCGTAGACTCGAACTACGCTTTTATTGCCAGAAGTATTCCCTTTGCTGGGGAAACACCGTCACTCCTAAAAACTCGATAGCCAGGGAGAAACACTATATTCTCAGGTTTCAAGAGCTTCTCACTCACGGCTAAAATAGCGTTGGGCTCTTTCAGAAAGACATTCAGCTCCCCTTTCTTTGATCTCAGGCCCTGGCGTGATATTGATCCTATTTAACTCAGACATGATAGTAAAAGGTGCATCTCTTCAGTCAGAAAAAAATCAACCTTCGCCTCGTTACCCTTAGCATTTACGACCTTTATTACAAGTCCAATTGCAGCGATAGGCAACTTGATCTAATCAATAATTCCACCCCTTGGGTCGGACCCTAGACAACTAGTACAACATTCAGGTTTATGGCAGTTCCACTAGCTATGATCGAAGTCTAGGCAGCGATAACAAAGATTAATAGTTTCGCGGCTTATAGCGCTCCCACTTCACGCTCGTATAGCAAATTACTTTCAATTTGTCCACTTGGTTGGGGTTCCTCCATGATCTCTTCAGGGGTGTTACCCACCGGGAAAATGTACCCAAAGAATAAATTTGGAATTGAATGGGGTAAAATTAAAAATTACTATTTACCAAAAAAAGGGAGAAAGAAGAAACTTCTTATTTTTAAATGGAAGAATAAGAACCTAGAAGAAATCACAAAGTTTAAATACTTAGGATATAGTTCTCGGGAAAATGATACTTCTCTGAGCATGTGAAATCATATGCAAATAAAGCAACTAGAGCCGGAAACCATTGTAATCTATTTTCAAGGAATGTAACTTTTTTAAGAAAAAGACTTCTTTTTAAATCAATAGTAGAGTCAGTATTGAGTTATTGTACTGAGATAAGAGGATGGAGAGAGTATTTAGAAGAAGAAATAGTACAGGCGAAATACTTCAAATCGATGCTAAGACGCCCGACTATATATGGAAAATGGAACTAGGCAGAAGCAGAATTCTACTTAACATCTATAAGGCCAGTAAACATGTATTAAGAGTTTTAGGGCTGTGAGCACCCCAGAATGTCCTTCTTATGAAGGTGCTATCGAAGATCTCTGTTCTTCCATTGCGCGCTTCCGCAAAGAACAGAAAGAACTCAAGAATGTGCTCTGTAAATGCCTGGAAAACAGGATCATTTGATGGATTGGCGGCGGTCGGCACATTTGCCGCAGGAATCATGAAAGAGCTCCAACGTTTGGAGAGAGAAAGAAATCAGAATTATCTACTTGACCTAAATTCAACGTGAATTTGAGCCAAGACACCCACACAACGGGGCAAAAGGTAAGGCTAATGCCTCTTCCTGTGAAGTGATACTCAACAGTTGTCTGCAGATATAAAGTCGTCTGTGCAAAAAGGGAGGCGGTTTGAGTGGGTAAAAATCCCACACGCTGTTGAGTATGAACTATTTAAGTTCTTTAGAAGATTTCCTCCTATATTATATATTACCTATATAGGTAAGAGAAAGTAAACATATAATCGATTGATTCATTTGCCGTTATATTATTGCAAATATAATTGTGCAAAATGAGTGGCAAAACCGCCCTAGGTAGATTTTATTGATAAATAAATAAATAAATAAAATTTATTTATTTTTATTGTTTACATCAGAGAACTTTATGCAAATGTAGGTTTAAAAGGTTGCATACGATAATGGTTAAAGTTTTTATATTTTAAGGAAATAAAAAGGAATACAAAAAATGCAAAGGAATATTTTTGGAGTAAGGTTCACGAAAAAGGAGTACGGTTAGTCATATTAAATATAGGCGTAAGCGTTCCAGTTTACTTAGAATTGATTGGGACAAATCTTAGAGAACGTTCAGTTAATTATAGCCGGGCCGTTTTAGGAATTCCAAAATCCTTATCCAGATTTTAAAACTTTGAAGGCTAAAAGATGCTTCCTCCACGTCTCATCAGACTAATCATAAGGTACCTTCCCCAGCTTCCCATTTTTTGGCCATAAGAAAAGGGAAATATGACTCTTTCCCTACTTCTCTTCACTTTTGGAATTCCGAGATCGGCTGCACTATAATTAAAAGAAAAAATTAGTTATTTTTTTTAGATAATTTATAACTAAATGTCCAGAACATCTCGTTTAAAATAAACTTTCAGTTTTCAGTTTTCAGAAATAGTCTTGATCATAAAAATAATAATGTATAATATATTATATAATTCTATTTTTTTTTAAATTTGAGGTTTTGATATCTTCAAAATTTTAAGTAATGGATGTTCCCAAAGTAGAAGAACTCGCCCATTAAGCAGTAAAAATGGCTAGTATTTAAATAAAGAATAAAATAAAAAATAAACACACCATCAGGTTCTATACATCTGGCTGTAATCATAGGGGGGAGTTCATTCCAAACCGTGAGGTGATAGCCATAATTTGGAGTAGTATATGCTGGACAAGGTCGACAAAAACTTCGGCCGTCTGAATACGTTCCACGAGGACATTGCTGACATTGTGAGTCATTTGCATATGCCCATCCAGCATTGCAAGGTGGACAGGCATGTTTAGCTGATGGTTCAGGTAAAATAACTGAACCTAGTTGATCTCCTTTACAGATTTTTGGCTGAACCCACTGGAAAATTCTCTGAGTCTGAAATTAAAAAATATAATAGAAATATATTAGAGTTATTAAAATTAAAACAAATATATATTTTGTTAGAATTAACGCCTTGACTTCTTTCCACATCTGACTCCAGAAGGGCACACTTCTCAAAAGCACTTTGCACAAGCACATTCATATTCAATTGAGCGGAGGCTGGCATCTTTTTAGGTAGGGAGCAGACTTATTTTATACTGAATTCATTTTATTTATTCATTTAAAAAAATTTGGGGTATTTATTGTAGAGAAATGGATAATCAGAAAAAGATATGAATCTACAATATTTAATGAGATGTAATGTAATAATTTGGATTTTCAGTTGGTTTAATCTCTCTTATTTTTTACCTTTACTTACCTATATATGAAATATATAGTATAGGAAAAGTATTGTAACCCCAAAAAATTCGATATCGAGATTGCTAGATAGGGAGCAGACTTATTTTATACTGGTAACAAGAATACACGTTTTGGGATTCCCTGAGTCCAAAAAATCGGTCTCTCAAAATAGTCTGTTTGTCTGTGAACAAATAGGATAGTGAGCGGGCTATTTCCTGCTTAAGGAGGAAAAACGACCCTTCTCCCTCGAGCTCAAAAAGGTAGATGTAAATCGCTAGGATTGATACCACCATCTGGCTAATGGGTCTCCTTAGAATGTTGAAGTGGGAGCTAATACGATGGATCTATGCTTCTGATAGTTATATTATTTATACCATAGTTACATGGTTATGGTCAAGAATTCCTGTTTTTATGATCTTTTGTCATTCTCTTCTAATCCTTCTCTTTCTTCCTTCCGTTCAACTGATTTTGCACCTCCTCTCCTTCTACTCGATTAGTAAACACCTTACAACATATATTTATCCTCAAAGAATCAGAGGGAATAAAATATTTCGAAGTTAAACTAACCTCCTGTTCGGTTCTCTGAGTGGAGGATATTCTCCCTGGTTCCTTGAAAAACAGATTACATACCTCACCAAATCAGGATTTCACAATTTAATTCACAAACATTCGTGATCTGAACTCCAACCAAAATGCTGTACACCATCATCTCGAACGTACTAAACCTCAAATCCTTGTCCTTGACGAAACCCAAATCTCAGATATGAATTCTGGATCTCCTCATCCATACTGCCCGAACTATGTCTATCATAATCGTTTTCGCCACAAAGGCGGCATTTGCGCATATATATGAGCTGACATTCCATGCAAGAGAATGGTGAAGAACTTCGTATCTTCTATTCTTCATTTCCTTGGAGTGATTACTGTTTCCAAATTAAGGATGCCTCTCAGGCTGCGTATTGTAAGATTAACACTAAGATTATCATCATGGGAATGGAACAATTCATACCCTTCCAAATTGTCCAAAAGGGAAGAAGCAATTCAAAACACTTGTTTACTGCCGAATATGAAAAGGCCAACAAGCAAACACCTTTTATAGTCCTCACTCTCTCTTACTCCTGTTATTCTTGGTTGCATGTGAATACTGGTCATTATCGGTCTGTTGGACCTTATGCTTGTATGATATTTAAAAAAAAGAATATCTCAAAAACAAAAAACTTTTGAAGCTCTAATTTAATATTGGAACTAGGTATCCGTCCCTATGTCGCATGTTACAGCAAACTTTTTAATAATATCGGCCAAAGAATACAAATACTTTACTGTCCTTCGAACCTATCTCACTAATTGGTTCGTTATAATGTCTGGGTTCACGGACTCAGTAAAAAAAAATTGAAAGTCCGCAGTTTTTGATCTGGGGCTCGTTTGTGTGGAATCTTTGAATGGAATATCTGGTTATATAGCATAGCGGCCATTATAAAACTTTTGCTCTTAGTAATGATTAAAACTAATTCAAGAGAGTAAATTGGAAAAAGAAGACCTTCGTGCTTCGCTAATATATTGTTTGTCCACTTTTGGCCTAAGGGATGGTAAACGCGACATGCCTAGATCCGATCCTGAGATCACAGACTTGAAGAGGGGGCTCTAACTGAAGTTTTTTCAGGAACCTAGAGAATGAGTAACAGATGCAAAATAGATCACTAGGCCGCAGTGTAAGAGTAACCCCATATCATATTTACCATTATTGACATGTGAAATGTCAACTATTTGAATTTTCACCCAAGATGACCCTATCTGACTCAAGCGTTCTCCTGGATTCGATTTCGGCCATTTTCTTTCCACTACCCATTTTTACATTCAAGTTCAATTAATTTCTTCCTCGCCTTGTTATTTCTTCAATAATATCCTTTTATTTCAACCTTTATTTATTTCCTTTTATTTCCATCACAGCGAATGTGAAATAGGTTTATTTTTGTAATTATTTTTATGCAAATCCCTATATTAATTTTGAATATATATTACTCGATTATAAACGAGTGTATTAGGTTATTTTTTATTTTCACACTCGGGTTTGATTTCTTTTGTTTTTCAACAATAAAGCCTAGCCATCTCGCATCCCGGGCCTGTTGAAATGGTTTTTAGATTTACAGTTCGCTAATTACATCGAATTATAATTTAGCATTCCTACAATTGTTTTTTGGTCTTTCGAGCCTATAATCGTATTTTGGATCCTATTTTTATTTTTCCGTTTCTAAATTTGCGTTATTTTTTCCTTTGGCTTGGCTTGGACTTTGAATTCAAATTCGCTTTAGTTTTGTGCGTGACGTTTTCGTTGCTCTAGCTAGATGCGTACTTTCTTTGCGCACTAGCTCTGTCTGTGCTTCACCCGCGAGCAGGTTCTTAACTTGTGCGCTTTTGTTTTTGTGTACATCCGAATTATCCAACCATTTTCGCGACATGAGCTGGGAGTCTATTACTCACGAGGTGGGTTCTATCTCATTTGAAGTGACTCGTTTAAAACAAAACAGAAGTTCTGAGTGCGACTAATTTGAAATATTATAATGAACTTGTTAATGAACAATGACGTAGTTTGTTACAACTCGCCTCGAATCATCCACACCGGAGAAAAGGAAGAAGGGAATGATGTGGGTTCTCAACTCCAATCAACGACTTGCCATGTTAGCGATTTATTGAATGACCTTGATACGTTTTCCAATGTTTTTCAGGATAGGTTGTCTTTTTTTAATGATCCTACTGCTATGGCACATAATTCAAGTAACAGTATTATTTCCTGATACCTTTCGACGACCTGTGCTTTCCTTCATTGATTCTTCCATCTGACCCAATTTCGCCCATTTTCTTTCCACTACGCATTTTTACATTCAAGTTCAATTAATTTCTTCCTCGCCTTATTAATTCTCTATTAATATTCTTTTATTTCCACCTTTATTTATTTCCTTTTATTTTCATCACAGCGAATGTGAGATCGGAATATTTTTGTATTTTTTGTATTTTTATGCAAATCGCTATATTTATTTTGTATATATTTCTCAATTATAAACTAGTGTATTAGGTTATTTTTTTATTTTCACACGGGAGTTTGATCTCTTTTGTTTTTTAACCATAAAGCCTAGCCATCCCGGGTCCCAAGCCTGCTGGAATGGTTTTTAGATTTAGATTTAGAAAAAAAAAAAACAAGGTTTTTAAAGAAGAAAATTTAAAGAAAAACAATAGAAGGATTGAGATTTTTACCTTCAATAATTAAATTTTTTCTTGAAGAAGAGGAAGAAGAAAATATAAGGCAGGAATATGAAAATAAAAATTTACAAGACGAAAATGCTATAGAATTGAGAAAGCGAGAGGCTAATCGGATAAGCTTCGGATTACGGATTTGAAGTTGCAACACAATTTGGCTTAAAAAAATTATTCAACTTTGCCAAAAATCTTCTCCTGGGGTAGGAAAGTGGGAGATAATCTCACTCCCAGTAACAGGCACAAAGGGCCCAATTCTTAATGGCCTATATGCCTATGGGTCGAGAAATCCGTCTCAAAAATTGAATCCATTCATGCTAAAGAAATAGAAGAAGAGATGGGGAAAACGAATAAAGAAATGAACAATGTTAAGAAAAATTTCTGAAAGAAGCTATTAAAAAAAATTAAAAAGTCATAAAGAAAGTATAAACAAAAGTAACACGTGATAAACAAGCAAGGATTTGTAAGATAAGTTCCTAATATGTCCAAGATGGAAAAAAACGAGATGTTTGTTCTAAGGAAAGTGATACTTCGTTCTCTATATGAAAAATATATCTATCTGTGTTTGTGAACAAGATTTTTCAAAAACATATAAGGCTGAAATTTTATATTTATGCTAGGTACTCTCGTCGCATGCACCTCGAAACTTTTGAATAAAATCGACCAAAGAGTCTAGTACTTTACTGATGCACTTTTTTTAGTTTGTATCTATTAATATTTTCTCAAAATTCGTTCTAACAATTTTGATTAAGATTCATATATCAATTATTTATTAGATGATCTTTGAAATGCATTAACCCTTATCCGCCCTAAAATTGTTTGGGCCGCGCTTTAATGATGTACTCTTTTTAAGTTTTTTCGATTTAAACTACTCAAACAATATTGATTAAAATATAATAAATATAATGATCTTTAAGATGTATTGATCATTTTCTATCTCAAAATAGTGTGAGGTCCTCAATTTTGGATTTTAAGTATCCCATAGAAACGAAAGGAAGACACGTTGCCATGTTAATAAAAGATAAATATTTTTAATTCCTATGTTTATTAATAATCGGAATTTAATTGCCAATTTAATTAATTCAATTTTAATAAGTGATTAATACACACAAACGAAAAATCTCTAAAAATAAAAACTAAATAAAATTGTGAACCGGGAGAGCACATCATACAATTTTCCTTACCTAGTCTGGGGCCACCAACCCCTTTCCCCCTTAACAAACCCGGTTTCGACACACATGAAATTTTCTCGGATAGATGGGTCATAGCCACTGCTGAATTCTCGATCGGTGACGCGGTCTTCAGCCGCAACGCCAATTCCTAACGCTTCCTCCGTATCCCAGGACATTCGACAAACTGGTAACTCTGACCTGATGGACAGTAGCAGAACAACACACCATACAACGACGACAAGTCAGTAGGACACCGTTGTTCGTGCGAATGTCTATCCGCGCTGTGGGTAGTCCTTCACATCGGCCCATTGTGTTGAGACCCATATTGGTAGCATGCACAAAATTCTTGGCAATGCGGCCATCGTGGAGAAAAGAAGGTGGAGGAGCTTGACTGAGGACAAGGAAGGCAGAGGCGATTCATCGTGGCGGAGAACGGTTCATGAACCAATACCTTCCCTTCTTTCCAGAGCGTGGCCTAGGATCACTCAGGTCGTAGAGCCGGAGGCGATCTATCATGATCTAGTAGAGATACGTGTAGCACAGTTCGCCAGTAAGGCGGCCCCATCCGGCGCTTCGCACTCTGCGAGCTCGTTACATGCTTCAACTCCCATCCCATCAGCGCTCCTTATCGCCTCCCGGGCCGCTGTAGAATCCTGCGACCCCGGAGGGGTCTTACCGATCTTGTTCCTGCTATGGGATGGTGGTGCGTGGGTCAAGCCCGTCCAACATCTTCGGCCATCTTCTTGACGGCGTCGTGCTGGTGGCTCCTCATTCTTAAAGTGAACCGGTTGAGATTTTCGATGACGTCAGCCTCTCGATCCCTAGCCAACAAGGATTTCGGCGTTGCTAATGTGAGCCTCACGTGGGGGACCGGAGATTGTACGGAGAGCTTTCCGGTCGGCGGTCAGTATCCTGTCGATATTGCTTTTAACTACGGTGTGCCAGACTATTGATCCATACGTTCGGATGGGTCGAGTGATGGCACGGTATAATTGGATTTTAGAGTCAATATCTAGTGGTCCTGGAAGATGATCTCGGAAAGCCCATGCGCGCTTGAAAGTTTCGATCGTCAATTACCTGGTGGATCGAAACTTCCAAGTGGGACTCGACATTAGGGAGCAAGACAACAGGACATGGGCACGGTTAAGATGTGGGATTGGGAAATAAATGTCGACTTTGTAACGGGGGGAATGAAATCTTGCCGCACATACTACGATGTGAAGCAATGATAAAAGGACTGACAGACAAAGAGAAAAATTGACTAAAGAAATTCACACACAAGAGAAGACTTGACGAATGGACAAATGTGGTATATGTGGTTCAAATGATGAGAAAGTGAAAACGAAGAAAGAAGTGGGAAAACTCTGGCTGTGTGATCTTTTTTGCTAAGGCGTGAATATTTTTTTTTTGTAATTATTTTTATTATTAACTTTATTATTTTGGATAGAAAAAAAGAAAAAACCCATGTAAAATAATTTTTTTTAAATCCCTAAACCCCAAAAAGGAAGGGAGGAGGAATCGAATAAATAAATAAATACAAAATACCAATTATCAGTTTATTTTGGTGGAGTATTTGACAGTAGAAGCAATCACTCTCCTTGACATTATTCCCTGCAGTAAGGGACTTGGAATACTTTATTCTCAGATAAAATAATTCTCTCCCCCCCCTCCCCCCCCCCCCCCCCCCCCATTTCTCTTTTTTTTTTTTTTTTTTTTCTG
>JAAAKE020091565.1:0-10264 GCA_010014785.2 Anisolabis maritima | reverse complement strand
TCTCCTTCTTATAACCCCCTGCGGTAATGTACTTGGAATTCTTTCCTCCCAGATAAAAAAATCCTTTCCCCCCCCCCCCCCCTTTACGTCTTTTTTTCTTATTTCTATTTAATTAAAGATTTAAACTCTTAAACTGCTAGATCACGTTCGAGTTTCACTAATGAGGGGCAAGTTGCGGGGCAGGAAAATAAAATGAAAAGTTCTGTTTTGATATGGAATAAAATAATCAATCTTCTTTATTCACATTTAAAATAAAGTTCGTATTTACACATAAAAATTAATTAAATAATATAGACAAAAAATAGCTCGAAGACGTCGACTAATCAGATTGAGCCATCAAACGCAATTTACTCACTTCAGCTAATTGGCTTGAAGAAGGGATATGGAAAAAATATAAGTGAAGAAATAAGAATGAGTTTATGAGAGTAAAGGTTAAAAAGAGAATCGGATGAAAAAATTGCAAGAAGGCAGAGGTCGAGTTCCAAGAACTAAGGAAGTGGTCGATAAAAATCAATCAGAGAGGACCGTAGACAAATGATGTATGCGAAACGCGAATCAATGGATAGTGCGAGAGTTGGAAATGATTTGTGGATGCGGAAAGTCGGAAAAGTAAGATAAGAGAATACGAGGGTTACCTTTTATATTTCGGGATTTGAGATCAAAAGCAAATCTTTTTCACGGCCAAATGTTCATGCAATATTGAATGTATGCTGGTCCCAAGGATAGCTCAATCTCACGATAAGTCACATGACGATCTTGCAGTATCAGTTCACGCACAGCATCAATGTTTTCCGGAACAATAACCGATTTTGGACGGCCATCACGGTATTCGTCCTTAACCGAACTATGGCCACGAATGAAGTAGGCAAACCATCGATAAACAGTAGTTCTTGATGGTGCTTCATCGCCAAAAGTCGAATTAAGTTCATCGATGCCCTGTTGTTGTGTTAATCCACGTCTAAAGTTGCAAAAAATAATCGCTCGAAAATATTCACGATTTAATTTCATTTTTAGCCGAGATTATTTCAAGTTATTGTAAACTACACAAATAGCCCTCGTATGTTAATACGTTCTGAGTACGGATACCATAAAAAAAGTCAAACTTTACGATAGAGGCGTCAGTTGCCAGATACCAGCACTAATTTAGCGCAATCTCAAAATATAAAAAGCTCGTAGCTGAGAGTGGTGAAAGTAATGTTAATATGAGTTTCGATTGCCAAAACGGTTCTTCGAGGAGAAAGAAGGCTCCTGCTGGCATGGCCAACCAGGCGGTAACATAGATATTTCGTGACCACGGTTCCGTCAGACAAAATTTGCTGTCAGACGGCAGCGACATGAACAGTATATCATTTATATATCAATATATTGGTGCTAAAGTAGTTCGAGAGCTCATCACCTTCGAATCTACCCCTCCTTTCCAGTCATCCCTTTCTTGTGCTGGAACTATCCAATCCACACCACCTATCCCAACTCCTGGAAATCTTTATTGACATTATGTGCAAAAAATTATTTTTTATAATATAAGAAAGTAGAACCTTTTTTTCCTCTAATCACCCATGTTTATCTCCCCTCAACTCAAGGAAAATAAAAACAAATTCGAAATCAGCATCTAAAACTTGATCAATTTGGATTTATATATGTTTTTACCTTATAGTCAAAATATCCTGAAAAATCTTGAAAATCCTATTTTATATTTAAATTAGATTGAGTAACCTTTAAATATTAATTAATTTCAATAAATTTATGTGGAAATTTACATTAGTAAATGAAATCTTTTGTCGTAGTGACTTAAAAATTAAATCTTTTTTTTATCATTTTAATATATACTCAGGCCCTTGCTACATAAGAGTAAAATCGTTCAAAGTAGTACTTCATTTGAAGTTCAAAAATGAAAAATCAAAATATCTCTTTAACTATTATTTTTAGTGAAATAATACCCATTTACAAAATTGTTCTATTTATCATTTTAAACAACTGTTTTTTTGGAAAAATATTTTTCTATTTTTACGAAAGACCTATTTAAAAAAAATAAAAAATTTGGATTGCCAGTGATTGCAATGCCTCTAGAACCCAACCCGAGAAGCTCCGAAAAAATTTTCTTTTAACATATTTATTTTGAAAAAAATATAATATATAATATAGGAATAAAAAGTATAAAATTAAAAAAAAAAAAAAAAAAACGCTTTTAAAATCCACTAAAAAGAGAAAAATAACTTTTTACATAAAATTGTTGAATATATATGACAAAAAATTCATTGAAACTTAAATATCATTAATGGGAAATTAAATAAAATTTTCAATGAGAGACTATGCTTTTATTTTTTGTCATAAATTTTATGTAAAAAGTTAATTTCCTCTTTTTAGTGGATTTTAATGAGAGTTTTTTCTTTTTAAAATGTTTTGATTTAATTTTGTTTGGAGAACGCTCCCGCATTTATGAAAGAGTACTGCACAGAGAAAGAATGCATAACACACATTCACTGCCAGAATCTCTTTAAAATGTCCAGAGAACCAGAACACTTTGGAATCGATGCTATAAGGAAATTATTTTTATTTAAGCGTTCTAAAGAGTTCGAACCTGATAGTGATTGTATTATTTTACCTGATTGGTTGAATCACATGGAGTATAAGTTTCAAAATAGTCTGTAACAGTACAAAGCCTTCGAGTTCTACATTTGCTTGCCCCTCTTGGAGCATATTCGGTAGCATTATTACATGGAATGCAAGTACTCGCTGCTTTTTTGGACCAATGATTTTCTGGGCAAAGGCGACATTCTCTTGCCCCCTCTTCACTATATGTTCCAGCTCGACATGGTGTACATG
Organism: Anisolabis maritima; assembly: GCA_010014785.2. NCBI lineage: Eukaryota > Metazoa > Arthropoda > Insecta > Dermaptera > Anisolabididae > Anisolabis > Anisolabis maritima. The sequence goes on along the minus strand of JAAAKE020091565.1, from coordinate 7,441 downwards.
AAGAAGTAAAGGCAACTCCTAAAAATAAGAGTAAAAGAAAAAGACAAATGGTGAGATTTGGAATTCCACATCTCCAATAATGAGAATGAGAGATCCCCAATGCAAATTACCTTTGTTTCAAGTTAAAAATAACAAGTAATGAATTAATATCTACACGACTAGGGAAGTTATAAGACCATACAACTAAATTTTTTTGACGTGTGGTTTCAACACATTCAAGTGAATTAAAATTAATTGGGCAAAGTTTATTAAGTTAGGAGATAAAAACAAAGAATACCAACTATTAGTGAAATTAGCTGCAATATTATAATGTAAAATGTAAAATTTATTTGTGCCTGTCATTCATAAAAATAAATAAACTTGTGTTAATTATATTATAATTTTAAAAATGAATAAATTATTGAAAAAAATATATTTTTACATATAACTTAACAAATTATATATATTATTAAATTATTTTTTATATGAATTGTTTCATTTTGAGGCATTATTACTTTAATGTTATATTTATGTATTTAAGGCATTCTGTTCCAAAATAAAAGTAAAGCTCACTTAATTTCTGAAAATGAATAATTCGATGATTTTTTATTAATAAATTAATATTATACTTAATTAAATTGGACCGGTTACTATTTAGATCGGGCCAGCGGCCAAGGAAGGAAATTACAGGGTGCACCGTTAGAATCCGGGCAAAAAAGTTGTAGGCATACAAAGTTCTTTATTTTAGCCAATATTCAAAGATACAAAAATATACTCTTATATCCCATTTAAAGGATCTATGTTGAGAAATTTGATTTTATATAGCTGCCCTGCGCTGTTAGCAAATTCTCAATTCTCTCCCTAAAGCGCGAGCACACTGTCCTCAATTAATCGCAATACATGGCCATGAACTCTGCCCCGATCGGAGGGAGTTGACTTTTTGCTGGATTGACTTGGTTTGTCTCTCTCGACATCGTAAAAATTTTTTCATCAGAGAAAAATCTATATTGCGGACAGCAGCTCCGTGTTTCAAAGAGCACAAAAGCAAATAGCAAGTCTTCCTCTTTGAGGATTCGGAGAGTATCTGGTGGGCCTTGCAGACGTAGGAGGTATAACTGAGATTCTCTATCTCTCTCAAGATGGAGGCCAATTTCCGAAGCGGGATTCCCGGGTCTTCAAAAATCACGACTTGAGCTCTTCAGATGGTCTCGAAAAACCTTGTTGATTTCTTCGGAACCTGTACTTTGCTCGCCGGAGTGGAAAGGCCCTCCTTGGATTCCTCTGAAACTGCATATCTTCTTGCAACGTCTAATACCGTCGCTCATGTATACGCAAAAAATCCTATAATTTAGATCGGCGTTCTCTTGGCGTGACGAGCTCGGCCACTTTGGGATTCTAAAAGTTTTGCTGATATATGTAGCAATAGCAGCTCGTGCTTTTAAATCGAGTGAGGTGATACAACAGTTTTAGGATTTCAAAAATGGTTGGCTATGGAATTATCATGAAGGGGGGGGGGGGGGGGTTACGAATAAAACGAAACAATTTCTTCTGTTGGATGAATTTTTAATTCTGAATTTGAACAACAATTGGTTTTTATTTTTTCACTCAATGTTAATGAGAAAATTTTAATTTTTTAATATATTCCACACTAACCCCCTCATCGTAAATGTATAAAATAAATATTCACGATGTGATAAGTAGTCAAATCACATCATCGAGAAACTATTCATTGAACATGAAGCAAGTTTCAACGAGCCAGGCACCGTCCTGGTAAACGGTCCGGCACCGGAATGCAAAGGCCGCCTCCGAAGAGTCGAAGGAGGCCAACGAACTAAGGAAGGAAAATGCCTTCCTCAAACACAACTACAAGAGATCCACGCCTTCCGATGGGCCTGGATCTCGGATCCAGCCAGCCCACGACAGCCCCCACACCCGAAGAAGAAGAAGACAGAGACACCTCCATCAACCAGCATGGAGGTGGAACCAGCAGCGATTGCAACTAACAATTGCTATAAAGCTCGACAGAGCAAAAAGCCAGGCAACCTAAGGCAAAGCCTAAGCCTTACAGTCCCAACCCACTCCCCCACCCACCACTCCTCAAACACCTGCCAACCGTCGGAGTCAGCCACCTATACAGGTGCAAGCCGACCCCAACGCCTTTGGGGCCTTTCCCGAAAGAATCAAGGCTCAAATAAAGGGCCTTGATTTTGCACCCAAATACCGCAAATTGATCTGCAATGGAATGCCAATGGCATCCGTAGCAAGACAGAGGAATTCACCCACATTGTAGACACTAAAAACGTGGATGTAATTGCGGTGAATATCGCCTCAAGAGAACCGACCGCTTCTGTATCAGCGATTGGAACATCCTGAGATGCAATCGAGATGGGGTCAAAGACGGCGAGGCTCTGCTTATGATACGTAACACTATCCGAGCACGGCCAATGCCACTTACAACCTCCACTCGCAACGAGGCCACCGCAGCAGAAATGTGCTTAGCGGAATGCTCTCGTCCCATCATGGCGAGTGTTTACAGCCCGCCGAGACGCACAAGCATCAACACTGATATCTTCAAGAACATTCTCATCCTGGGTTGGAAGTGTGGTAGTGCTGGGAGACGTGAACGTCCACTAGCCACCCCGCCTAGGGATACTACTCGGTCAATGCTAGCAGGAAAGCGCTCCACGACCTTTGCCATAATAGAGGATTACGTCTGGGGCTTCCCAATTCGCTGACGTTCATCCCCAGAGGAAGAAATTGCAAGCCAAGTGAGTCGACCTCACGGTTGTTAAGGTCCTCCACAGCACTCCTTTTCAACCCAAGAACTCGGTTCACACCATCTTCCAATTCTAACCTCGGATGGAATCTCGTCTGTTAACAGGGAAACGCCACCGAGTCCGATCTTCAAACAAGCGGCACTGAATCCAGAAGACGGCTCAGTATGGCAGCAAGTCAAGTGACTCCGTGGCCGAACACACCGCAACGGCCTCCTAACAACCAACACAGGCCTAAACCTCGACGAGGAGGAGACCAATTCGAGGAGCAAGTGACACACAACACCAATCATGTCATCAGCGAGACAGAAATAACGGGAAAGCTTCAGGTTATACAAAAGGCCGAAGGTCACGACATGGCTGTCCCTGCCATCAAACCATCGAAGGTGGAAGCCGCCATCAAAAGGATAAAGAGGAAGAAGGTGCCAGGAAAAAACAGCATCACTACAACAGCGTTGCAAAACTTGCCTGGCAAAGCAGTTCTCTTCCTCACAAGGCTTATACAAGCAATATTGCATGTAGGCCACTTCCCCTCCCAATAGAAGACAGCAGACATCGTTTCGATCCCCAAACCGGGGGAAAACCCGAAACTGCTCTCCTCATACCGGCTCATCAGCTTACTCTCATCATTTGCCAAGCTAGCAGACTCATTCATTCTTGAAAGACTCCATCACGAAATTGGGAGTTTAAACATCCTCCCAGAGCACCAATTTGGATTAAGAAGAGGCATCTCCGCAACTGGCACGGGTCGTCGACCAAAAGTTAACGCCGCATATAGATCCATACTCGTAATGGTGCCCAAGGCCTTCGACTAGGTATGGCATTCCGGACACAAGTTACAAGTTAGCAGAGCAAGGAGTCAATCGCCGCCTACTTAAAATGATCGCCAATTACTTGGAGGATCAACACTTCCAGATACGGCTCTTCGAGATCATCTCGTGGAAGTTTCACTGCGAGAAGAGAGCAGCAGTGGGAAGAACTTCAATGGGACTTCTCAGGCCACTGCTGAGACAGATGGGCCCACTAGATATTGACTCTAAAATCCTGCTGCACCGTGGCATCACTCGACCCATCCTAACGTATGGATAGTGTAGCACAACGCATTTAAACGTAATATCGACAGGATACTGACCGCCGACCGGAAAGATCTCCGTTCAATTGCCGCTCCCCCACGAGAGGGTCACATCAGCAACGTCGAAATCCTAATTGGACTAGGGATGGACAGTCTCGCTGACATCATCGAAAATCTCAATATTCGCTTCACTTCAAGAATGAAGACCCACCAGTACGACACCGTCAAGAGGATCGCCGAAGACGCCGACGCCAAAAGTCTCTAGACTGCCAAAAAGGTGTTTTTCAAAAATTTTTCCCTTCTAATACATCGTCCCATAAACAGCTGAAATCTTCCACACATTAACGGTCAAAGTGAATAACGCTGAAACCACCCAACGACTTACAGGGTGCCCCGTTAGAATCCGGACAAAAAACCGTTTTATGCAAAAAGTTGTTTATTTAAGCCAATATATAAAGATACCAAAAATGCTGTTATATCTCATTTAAAGGATCTGTCACCTGCCTCTATCACCTGCTCGATCGTTGGCCTAAAGCGCGAGCACGCTGATTTCAACTGATCGCGGTTCATGACCATGAACTCTGCCTCGATAGCGGCCCGGAGCGAGTTGTCGTTAGGGTGCCTAGACTTGTTAGTTGGTCTCTCGACTACGCCCCACACGTAGTAGTCCAGAGGGTTTAGGTCGGGACTGTTAGGAGGTCTTTCGACCTAAACATGTCAACGTTGACAGAGAGCCAATTTTCCAGTAAATGGCTCGTGAGAGCGGGTGCTTCATCTTGTTGATAGATATATGGCCTCCCAGAGGCCACAGTCTCCATCCACGACTTTACCACTGTTTTCAGGACTTCTAAATAAACCTTCTTCGTGACCGTTTCGCCCTTCTGGGAGAAATGCGGCGGCATGACACCTCACTTGAGAGGACGCTCAGGGCGTAGATATTGGCCAGAAACTTGGTCTTACCCACTACAGGGACGTCCTTGGGGTTGTGGGCGAGCCAACGGTCGTTCCTTGGGTTCACTTTAGCATCCACGGTGAACATTTTTTCATCAGAGAAAAACTTAATGCTACCAGTAGCTTCGTGTTTTAATGAGGACAGAAGCAACTTGCAGCGGCTAATTCTTTTGAGCTTGGCGGCCTCGGAGACCATTTGTTGGACCTTGAGGACGTAGCAGGTATATATGAGATCCTCTTGAGAGATTCGACGTACGAACGTTAAGCACACCTCCAAGACGGAGGCCAATTTCCGAAGCGGGTCTTCCAAAATCATGTCTTGGGCTCTTCGGATGATCTCTAGAGTCCTTGTTGATTTCTGCCTAATCTGTATTTTCTTCGCTGATGTGGAAGAGTCCTCCTTGGAATCCTCTGAGACTGTGTATCTCTTCACAACGTCATATACAGTCGATCTTGCGTACCCGAAGAATTTAATAATTTCGGTCGGCGTTCTTCCGGCACGAAGGCTTTCTATAATCGCCGTTCTTCTACCGTACTCCTTACTTTCTTTATTTCATAATCTATTCTTTGAAAGTTAAGTTCAGTTGCTTAAATTCTAGAGGTGTTAGTGATCATCTATTTTAAGTTGATTACAGCCTGTTCTGAAGAGTTCCATTGTTGAAACACCCTACCAACATCAACATTTGCCACCCATAAAAATCTTCTTCTTCCGGGATCTTTTCTTCCCTCAACCTTTCCCTGGATAATGATATTCAAAAATCTATATTTGTCATTCATAAGAATTTGGCCAAGATATGACAGCGTTCGTTGCATAAGTTCCGTTTAAGAGGCAATTCTGCAAAGGACTTTCTTCCTTCAACACATGGTCTAGACGGGATATCCATCAATAGGTTCTGATCTCAAAAGTCTCCGTATAGGAGAGTAGAAAATATATAGGCTTTAATTAACTCTTACTGATCAAAGCTGGGAACCAAATGATACATTTCATTAGAATTTTCGCCACTATGTTCTCTGCTATAATCACACAGTGAAGTCTGGTTGGCAAGCTTTTTTTTATACTGTGAATTATATTAACAAAGTGTTAAGCATTCATTTTTCGAAATCCTTAGGTTGGTTACCTTCTGATTTTAATGAAACTCCTAGCAAAGAGGAGACTAAAAGATCCAGTTTTGTAAAACTTGATATCTGAGTCCAAAGGGCTTTTATCTTGACTGCACGGTCCGCAGAGGGACGTCAGAAATAAGTACTCATTAAAAAATATATCATGCCGGGAAATAATTTTAAATAAAGCAGTGTTGTCAGTGTAGATGCCAATTATCATAAACGTTTCTTCATTTTTATGCAATATAGGTCATATATGTATATATATGTATCTGTTTCTTAGCACACACACTCTAAAAATGCCTGAAAAATATCAATATTTTGAGAAACTGTGAAAATAGACTGCAGGTGCCTATGAATATGGAATATGTATAAATTAATTTTTTTTTACAAGATTTACGATAAAAAAGATTAATATTTATATTTTAAATAAATATTTAAATTTTTACCGAAATTGATTGGTCACTGTTGTATATTAAGCCATTTTTATTTTTTGATCAAATAAAACATTTCCTCTGAAGATTTTGGAATTTAATTTTTTTTAAAATTTTATACTAACTTGAGATGCTTGACCTTCCTGTTGATATGTCGTCACGTTATTAGAACATAAAGCTGTTTGTCCACAAAGGCTGATATTGAATAGATGATAATACTGAGCACCCGAAGCAGTAAACAAATGTGAACCTTTCACTTGGAATGGACTGTTAATAAAATATTTGATATTTAAAAAAAAAAAGATGAAAAAGTAAAAGGAATATACTTTTACCTAGCAAATGCGCTCAAGTCATAGCTTAAGTCATCAAAATCAAATTTGCAATCAGTGGAGCACTGTACGCCGTCAAAACTATGCAATCCTGGACCACAAGGTTCACAAGATGATATTCCATAAGCTAATGGACCAGACACGATATGATCTTTTGGACATGGAGTACATGCAGAACTATTTGCCTCTACATAATGCCCAGTTGGACATGGTATGCATCCACCTTCGATTTCTTCTTCATTTGATTCTGATTCCTATAAAAAATTTATTTCATTTATTTATATAGAAACTCAGGAACATACCTAATAAGGGCCTGAATGACGGTTAAATATTATCACGAAAATCTTTGGTCAAGCCACTCAGTATGATTAAAAGCTAGATGTCGAGAATGTCACGAGTTTTTCCAATAACACAGATAGATCAAAAATTGAGCCAGCCAAGTGTTAGTTCATTTGAAGTTCAAACCTGAAAGAAATCAATATCTCCTAAATTTAGTAAAATGATATCTATATGCAGAACCTTTCAGAGGCTCGGGGCAACTAATATTTTTGAGAACTTTCAAAATTTAAAACAAAATCAATGGTATTTAATATTTATTCGATTATAACATTTAATTATTTCACAGGCGCGCAATTAAATATTAGTAAATGCAGTTATTGTGAGACCCGAGTCAACTGCCCTTCCTGCCGGCCACCCCCCCCCCCCCCCCCCCCCCCCCCCCCCCCCCAGTGGCATCTAGAGCAACCTTGTTTTTTGTTTTTTTTTTTCTTTCTTTTTTGTATTTATTTTTTTTTTATTGTT